>JAHWFP010107462.1:0-19567 GCA_023313725.1 Lithobius niger
CGTTAACTCATTTGAAGAAATTTTAGGACTTATCACTCCTTATATTTGAAAGGAAGATACCCTTATGCGGCGGGCCATTAGCCCAGAAGTGAAGCTAGCAATCACTCTACGTTTTCTTGCTACAGGTACGCCATAATGCTAATTTACAATTAATTTAAATTTTAGTAATAAACTCACAAATGTTTTAAGTGCATAACGATAATTTAAATTATAATTTGTAACCATACGGTTGGATGAATGAAAATGTAAAGGCTTTGGGGCACTTTTTTTTCAAAATATGTTTCTGAGCCCTTAATTAAATAGGAATGAATTTTTAGATAAATTTGTTTAAGTGTTGTGCTAAAGTCTGTTGTAAACGTACGGATATTGAGAAGCAAAAATGCTAGCAAAGCTAGGCCTACCAGCATTCCTTTTTCAATCTAAGAGAAATCATTTCATTTTTTTTAAGTTGTAAAATAAATTACTACAATGCCTTGCTAAAAGAAACAATTCTTTGCAATCAAACATCCAGATGAAAACAGTAGCGTGCACAGATCTCCGAGAGAGCAGGGGGCATCATTTAGTAAAAGGGCAGGCTCAGAGATTTTTTCTGGGGCCGTTTTTTTACCCTTTGCATTCCTTCCCTTTCCACCCCCCCCCCTTAGGCAATTAGGCCCTTGCTCTTCCAACGACGCCAGCACAAAAAGTAAAAATGGTCATATTTTTTTTTTACCAAAAAAGTGCTCTTTTTCAGAAAGAGCAGAAGCTATGCCTCCTGTTCCCCAAACCCCCCCCCCACCCCTGTGCATGCCACTGAATAAAAGCGTAATAATTTGCAGCAATTAACACAATCAATACTCTTATTGCTCAATTACTGGGTTACTGATATTTTACCATGACAACCCTCAAAACAGAAAATGCTGAGAATTTTTATCTGTCGATAGGTGAATCTTACCAGTCATTGGAATTTCAATTCCGGGTCGGAAGAACTACAATTGGAAAGTTTGTGCCTGAAGTTTGTAAAGCAATCTACAAAACTTTAGGAAAGAATACTTAAGCGTGCCAGACACCCCTGAAAAATGGCTGGAAATTGCAGAGCAATTTGAAAAGCAGTGACAATTTCCTATGTGTCTTGGCGCTGGTGACGGCAAGCACGTAGACTTGCAATGTCCGGCCAATAGTGGTTCAGACTATTTCAATTACAAGGACAACTTCAGTGTGGTACTTTTGGCTGTGGTGAATGCCAATTACGAATTTATATACATAAATGCTGGTAAAAATGGACGTGTAAATGACTCGACCATTTGGGAACAATCATCATTTTTGAAGGCCCTAGCCAATAACGAACTAAACGCTCCACCTTCAAAACAACTTGGAGATGCAAACGTGCCATACGTGATAATTGCCGACTCAGCATTTGCTCTGAAGGATTATGTTATGAAACCATATCCGGAAAAGCACATAACACAAGCTCAGCGAATCTTCAACTACAGGTAAACCACCATTTTAATCTGTCGAGTGATTGTTAATCGTTGCAACTATTATTTAAACAAAATTTTAATGATTGCAGGTTATCCAGAGCAAGGCGAGTAGTAGAAAATGCCTTTGGTATTTTAGCTTGGCATTGGCAGATTTTTAAATCCTCTATCCGACTAGTGCCACCTAAAGTGGAAACTATCATCAAAGCCACCTGTGTTCTACAAAACTACTTGCGTAGAAAATCGACCGTCCAACAAGTATACATGCCGCCGAACGCCGTTGACACAGAAGACTTGACTACTGGTCAAATCACTCCTGGATCTTGGAGAAATGAAGTACAGTTGGGAGCAATGCATCCTCTTCCAGCAGCGCGGCCAGGCAATATAAGAAGTTCTGCAAAAGCAGTAAGAGACACTTTCTGCGAATACTTCAACAGTCATGAAGGATCGGTTGAATGGCAGTGGCGCCGTACTCAGTAGTACAATCGATGTCAATATTTAAATTTTTTATGTTCAACATATTAGTTTTTGCAACCTTTCATTAGGAACAAACCATTTCCTTTCCTGTATTTATGTTAATTGAATAAATGTTTTGTTGCGGTACATAACAAAGATTCAGCAACTACATACTGCATTGCCTTTAAAACATTTTGGGAGTGTTAAAATATGAGATCAAAGATAGTAACTGTATCAAAATCAAAACTACAATTCCATAAAACTCAGTATTTAATCCAATTTTTTCTCGTTTACATTGTTCACTCATTTTGCAGATGACACTTTGGAAAACAAGGTCAGAACTTTCACATATTTAATTATGATAAAATAATTTATTGTTTTAACAAACACAGCAACAGCTCGATCTTTAAGGGCAAGAGTATAAGATCTTAAAAAACTGAAATATATTTAATTTGCCTTTGAATTTGAACAGTTGCCTTCTAGTGGCAACAAATAGTACAAAGTGGCAAGAAATAGTAGAAAACTCAAATTCTTTTTTTACAAATGCGTAGTGCTAATAGCAACGTTTTCAATTGTTTTATATTATTTTTTTATTTCATTTAGGAATGTTAAAAAAGAAGGCTGTTATCAGATAAATTCCTAAATGGCACATTAATTACTAGCAAAAGCAGGAACTTTAAAATAGAAGTGATTTCTCGAGCATACTTTAATGTCAACAAGTAAATAAACAAAACTTACGTAAACCACATTTCCACAGTAATATTGTAGTTGACCGATCAGTGTTGAAATTAAAATCATACATAACTAACGTTAAAGACACTCGTCTTGAAAAAGGCCGTAATTAAGTTTAGAGTACTCTGTATTTTAATTTTAAAAAAAGCCTTCACTCCTCAGACTGAGGGCACATTCAACTTTAAAATGCTCATTTGTTTACTTTTTTTCTGTAGCTGATGATGCCCTCAGTCTGAGGAGCGTTAGGCCTTCAGTTTTAATAAAAAAAATATGGTCATTCCTAATAATTACTTACTAAAATTAAACAGTATTGGTGCAGGAAAAAACTATGAAACCAAGAATACTGATGAAGGAAGAAAAACTACAAAAAATATGGTAAAACTAATACCCTAAACTGAGTTGTAGCTCGACTCAGAAGTTTGAGGACTAGCATTATTAGGGGGGGGGGATTGAGGCTTAATGGCGCGTCGACAACTTGGTCATTAGCGCCAACCTCAGTCACAGTGCAGTGGTCCGGGTTGCCACTGCACCACACATTACAGAGATGTTATTCAAACCCCTAACCTAAATCTTGTCATACATCTGCACCTCCTGCAAAAATTGAAAAACATTGAAATTGAAATTGAAAGCATTATTAGATGAACTTTGTTCGCAAGGGTTCCAAATAGGTTGCCGAGACTGGCTATGAGAAACATTGTTTTGTGTGGGGCTTGGATATGGGGTTGAAACATTGTTTTGTATGGGGCTTGGATATGGGGTTGAAACATTGTTTTGTATTGAGCTTGGATATGGAGTTGATGGTTGATATTGCAAGGGAGGTTGAAAAGGATATTGTGGTCTGCTTAGGCCTATAGTTTGATGCTGTGGATAATGTGCTGTAGCAGGTGGGACCTGGAAGTAGGGTTGGGGAGTTGATTGAAAGTTAGAAAGAAATGGTGACTGTGAAAATGACATATTGGTTGGATGGGGTTCAGAAAAATTAAGCATGACATTCTGAAACTCTAAAACTTTCGGCTCTCAATCGTCGACTTTCGTCTAGTTGTCGCAGCCACATGGCAACGCGTTTTCCAAATAAACCGCATTCGTCGCTCTCTTCTTCTTTCAACGTTTCAGCCTTAGCGGACGCTCTTTTCATATTTCATAGGGCTTCAGCCAGAAAATCGTCTTCAAGTGACCGTTTTTTTTAAGACTTTTGGTTTATGGGGCGTGAAGTGTTTACTGCAGGAGTTCCCTCTTCTATGACTTCATCAGATTCCATGTTTCCTCCCCCATTGTTTTCAGACAGAAAGTATTAAGTTTTAATAATTTTTAATAACCTGCGGCCAGTCTGCAGTGCTCTTATAGCCTACAACAAACTTCAGTCAATAATATACTTCAAAAAAAATTTCTCAGGATTGAGAAAAAAAACTAAGAAACTATCACTTTATTTGTTGCTTATTTCCTCTCTTTTCTGTTAGTAATTTCATTCGAAACTTTGTATCTGCCATTGTTTTTACCTGGCTTTTACCTGGCTTGGCATGTTGTCTGAAGATCGTCTCGGTTCTCCATCCAAAACAAACTGTATGGCTTCGTAATGACGCCACGCAGATCTGTAGCGGGCCCCACTGCTTCCCGTAGTTTTGCCTGTTTTTTCTTTCTTCACCTCTTTTCTGAACGTATTCACCAGCGATTTCTATTTCCAGGAAATGTCATCAACTAGAAATCAGATTTAATTGATTTTTTAGTTTTTTTAAAATTACGTTTAATTTAGGCTACAAAGATAACAAATATACAAAAATACACAAAAACTATTTATTACTTTATTTTGTTAAAAAAACTACAAATTACTTTTAGTAGATTTTTACATTGATGCGAATTTATTTTAGTTAAAACAATTTTTTTTTCCTGTGTTAGTTTTCCGAAACCCGGTTTATTAAAAGTTGCAGTGTGATAAACAGCCAAACCGTAGACAATAAACAAACTACTTTTACAGACAGAGTTTGAAACAGACTTATGAAGAAATGAGCAGTAGCTTAAAAAATAAAAAATTCCGGGGGGGGGGGGGGGGGGGCAGACGTTGTGGTCCCCCCTAGAAAACAAGTGACTACTTTCATTTTTGTACGAGTATTTTTCTTGTTTTACGTAATGTATGGCGTCATAAATTTTTGTTAAAGAAAATAGCTAATAAAACGATCTTCTATGGAATTTTTTTTTACACTCTTCGTTTCGTCCACAACAGTTATTTACGCTACTGGAAATAAGGGATTTAAATCTGAAAAATCCCATTATTATGTCAGTTTGGTGAACTGACACATTGATCCCCAAGCTTAGTGCAAGTCTTTCACAGTTACTTTTTTTTTTAATTTACAGAATGTTTGATTGATTTAAATGTATGTTTTTATTTTTATTTTCCACAATACTTTGCAAGTTTTATTTTATATTATTCAGTTACTGTGACTCTTAATTGCTTTCTTTGTAATAGCCATTAACTACATTGTATACAGACAATTAATAGCTGTTACTAACCTGTTTTGTCTTCACCAATTGTTGCTGCCAATTTCTCCTTTAACAGCTTTTTAGCGTTGGTCTCTTTGTAGGACTCCAACCGTTTGTCCCATAGCGACGGGTTTTCTTGATAAAAAGCTATCAAAAGTTGCTCTTCTCCTGTAAATGCAGGACGCACACGACGAGTTATTTTTTCTGCAGCCATCTTTGGGCCCAAGCTTTTGCTTTCCCGCTTGCCTGGCCAGCGGAAAACCGTGCTTTTCTGCTGGATTCCGGGCCATGTTGGGATAGCAGGGAATGAACAAGCTGATTCTGCTGCGAAAGGGGCCCTTTCTGGCCCTCTCGGTAGGGATCTCAGCCTTGTTCCCTCAGACACCTTTCCAACTCTGCGTCTGAGGTTACACGCTTTTTGGCAAACCTTGTGGGACAGACAGGACGGTAATAAGTTACGGGCCATTAAAGGCACTGTCGAGGAGTGGCACTCGGCGTGTCGCCGCAGTCGCCGTGAGGAGGTTGTGTTGGCCCGTTTGCGAATTGGTCACACCCGACTTACTCACTGTTTCCTTTTGCAGGGGGGGTTGACCCTCCTGAATGTTCTTGGTGTCGACGGCCACTTAAGGTCCGGCACTTACTTGTTGATTGTCGCCATCTTGATGGTGTTCGTCGTCGGTTCCATCTTCCGCATGATATTGCGCGTCAGTTGGGCGATAAGTCTGTCCTCCTGTCCGGTGTTTTTCAATTTTTGCAGGAGGTACAGATGTATGACAAGATTTAGATTAGGGGTTTGAATAACATCTCTGTAATGTGTGGTGCAGTGGCAACCCGGACCACTGCACTGTGACTGAGGTTGGCGCTAATGAGCAAGTTGTCGACGCCATTAAGCCTCAATCCCCCCCCCCCCCATCTTTGGGTTTTGGCGGGAGCTAAGGTGGCACGCTGCTTGACCTTTCTTCTGATTGGCTGTTGACCCCGAACAATGGGGCCGAACAGCGGCTACCATCCAACTTTTCCATTCTGTCGCCTGTCTCATTTTCCGCTGTCTCCCGCTGTCGGAGACGGCAGGTACACATCGCTGTCTGAGAACAGAAGGGATTACGGGTCACCGCTGTTGGATGGTAGACAGCTACGTGTATGTTGGCCTTAAGCTTACTCTCCAGCCACATTATTGTGTCATTTGTCAGCTTAAGAAATTTCGGCAAGATTGCGGGTAGCCAAAGATTTTCTAGCCACCACCGGCCAATAATCAATTCTGCTTGCTGTTGGCTAATTTCCAACTAACCAGATCACAATTAAAGCTAATAAATCAATGTTGAGACTCCCTGCACATGAAAATAACAAAATGGATGAAAATTGGTGGGTCGGGGTGCAACGCATTTCTAGGTGACTTGCAGATGGAATAAGAAAAGGATGTGTCGCTAAAAGGATAGAATCTCAGCCCTCAAATTATAACAATACAAAATCGGAGCCAAATCACCAACAGCTACTTTTTTTAGTAATAATATTAGGGATAATCCTATATTGATAACGGAACAATCGGTATTTTGCAATATCGGCATTGGACCACCGTAAGTCTTCCGATACAGATATTCGTTACTCCAAGAAACAAACAGTCTTCACTGCAAAGCTGACATCAAGCATGGAAAAAGCAACAACCAGCGACAAAAAGAAAGCCATTTGCTCAGTTTGTAATAAAAATGTTGCATGTGACGATTCCGGCGCTCGACATTTCACTATGACCAACTTAAAATCTGCCCCCGACCGGAGGGGGGGCGGCTGAGGCTTAATGGAGCGTCGACAGCTTAAAGTAGAAGGTGGATGTACTGAAGCCATAAGTAGGAATAAGAGTAAAAATGCTCGTATTGCTGCACAGAGCCTAAAAATTTTGAACTTAAATTTTTCGGAAAGTGTACTTCCATGTTTATGAATACCACAAAGGAAAAGAAAGAACTTTTCCTTTTACTGGTACAAAACAAAAAAGATGTCTGTTATAAATGTAACAGTTTTAGCTTGACATTGTTTGTTTATAGATATGCAGCCTGACTGACAGTAAAATTAAAACGTGTGTTTTCATTGAACCTCTCAAGTTGTCATAATTTTTTTTTAACCTAATACGTAATATGGCCAGAATAACTATTTTATGAGCAAAATTTGTATATTCTTTTTTTTTAATGCCCTCAGCAGTTAGAACCCATGCAAAACCAGATACTGAAGTTACATTTGTGTGGAAATTAATTTTTAGTCGTGTTTTTAATATCGGTAACAGCATCGAATCGGATTGGATCGGAATCGTAAAAATAAACAAATGGATACACATGACGTTCTGGGAATGTAGTGTAGAGGGTAGTCCCCGAAGCCGCCGCCTTTAGCTGCCAGGCCGAATTTTTTTTTATTAAAAGTTACAGCTGAAACCTGGCCTAGCCGCCCAAAAACACCGGGTTATACCGAAAGTTTTCTGCACTGCAGGTTAAAACAATGTTGTTTTATTATAATTTATATATATTATTGTAAAAAATGTAGTCTTTACACTCGGCCAACTTCTTTAACAAAAAAATGTAGGCCGCCATATTGCTCCACCTTAGTCGCAATCTCTTGTTACGACACTACGATATAGGCCTATGCATTTTGTTTGCTGCCGTGCTGCTGAGAAAGAAACATGCTGATGCTTATAGATGGCTTTCCCTTTTGAAACAGGGTGCAGGTCGCAACGCGAATATTTCAGATTGCAGGCACTTTCCACCCGATGCGTTGCTCTCTTTCCGTCCTTTTAGGGAGCTTTCACAAATTACGTAACGCCAGGAGGGGGTGGGGGTTGAGCAAATGTGTAACATTCTGTTATGATGGGGAACGGACATGATCAAGTATTACGTAATGTACTAATTTTTGCCAAATGTTTGCTAAATTTTTGCGTGAAGCTCGTTTAGCTAATTTATTCCTCTGACTTCAGTTTACAACTTAAAATCCCCCCCCCCCCTAAAAACACTGGCCATTCCACCCCTAGTACAGCTTAAAAAAAATCCATAAACAAGCACCGTATACAATTAGGGGGAGGGGGCGGTGTAAGAAAAGGTTATGTATATTTTAGTGGAGAACTATGCCAAGTGTTGCACTGTCCTACGAAGGAGGTCGAAAGGGGGGGGGGGGATTGCTAGAAAACAGTGTTACGGAATTTTTGAACACTTCCTTAGCTCATACGAAACGTGCTTGCGAATTCAATTCAATGTTCAGTGCGAACCTATGTAATACGAAGAGAGATATGTAAAATCCGTGAATGAAAAGTTGGTGTATGATGATAAACGATTGTCTATGAGCCCAGAAAAATTGACTCTGAAGAAACTTTAGTTATTGTAGAATATGTTGTTGGGACTCTTCATCCTAACCAGGAGATTGAACCAATAAACCGAATTTCAAGTTTTGTAGCTTAAAACGTAGGTATGGACATGACCTAGGGCCTTTTGAATGCTATTTTAATGTGACTACAATATTGTTGTTATTCTTGTTGGGGAAATCCACAATTTTGAAACCCTATAGTTTCCCCCAGAATTGACATAGACCAATGAAATTCGGTACTTGGGTCGTGTCATAACTATTTCACTGTATTTAAAGTTTTATAAACAACAACCGATACGTTTGGCCTCCACAAAATGCCCATTTTTTGTTATTGGAACTCTTTACCCTCACTAGTACAGCTGTCAAGCAACAAAATGAAGCACGTAGAAAAAAGCATTAAACTTGGTACACAAGTCATTCTTAACAGTACAAATAGAACTAGCTGTGGAAACCCCCTGAGGTACCCCCCAGGCCCCCGTATTCCCCACACATCCAGCTTCCGTGAGCCTGTCGCACACTAGTCATTCTTAGCAATCACATCGAAGCAGCCATGGAACCCCACGTCATATCCAGAAGGCTCTCCCCCCAGTGCCCCTACGTTCCCCCTCCCTGAGGCTTGACCAACAAATTAAAAGTTCAAGCTAAAAGCATGAAATTTGGTAAAAAAAAAAAAAGTCATTCTTAGGAGTACAAGACAAACTAGGTATGGAACTCCCACGTTATCCTCCCCAAGGACCCTCAGCAACCCCCTATGTCTGCTCCATGCGGCTGATACCCGATAAAATGTTGCTGATTGCGCTAAACGCATGCATTTTGGTGCACAAGTCATTCTTCGCAGTAGAAATCTAACCAGCCATGGATCCCCCGCAATACCACCAACCTCCCACAGCGCTTCCTCCCCCCTGTTCACCCACATGAAGCATCAATGTCCCACAAATCTACAGAAAGAATGCATTGTAGCAGTCAAAATCGAACTACATATGGAACCCCATGAGATATCCCCAAGACCTCCAGTGCCTCTCTGTGACCCTTCCATGAGGCTGATGATCAACAAATTCTAGTTCAATTTGTACAGGAAGGAACAACTTATGCACCAAATTTCATGCTTGAACAAGGACTAGGGACTCATGAATGCTATTTTAATGTGATTACAGTAATGCTTGTTGTTCTTCTTCTTGTTAAAGAAAATTTGCTGTCACCTGAGATCAAACCAAAGAACCGATTTTCAATTTTTATAGCTTAAAATTGAGTATTAAAAAGGCTAAGACTCTTATAACGGTTATTTTAAGGTGATTACATATTCTTTTTGTTATTATTCTAGCTGGGACAAAAAAAAAACAAGAAAAAATAATATCAAATATTAGTATTAAAATATGCTTAAGCGTATAAAATACGGATGTAAGCCTTAAACAACTGAAAGCTCTAAAGGAACAGACATAAGGAAAAGACAGTTAGCCATCAGCGTTTCACTAATACGTGTAAAAGAAGCTCCATCTTTTTTTTGGGACGCAAAAACGCCTAAGCGTTTTTACCGCCTAAGCGTTTTTTAATACTACTATTTATTAGGTCTTGTTCTTAATTAAATTAACTTACTGTAGGCATCGGCGAGCCTGTGTCCATCTTATGCTTTGAGACTGTGCTCATCATATGCTTGCTATCTTTTGTTTCCTGCGTCTTTTGTTGTCTGATCGCAGCTATGACTGCTTTAATGTTTGCTTGGCGCGTTGTAGTTTCTTGGCGCTTACATACCTAAATATGACAACATAAATAAAATCATACCAACCAACGCACCCTGAAACAACTTATGCAGTACCCCCTTCTCCGCCTTAAAATTAATCCTTCCATATCAGAAATAAATACGAATTATTATAGTATTTTCTTGTGTTTAAGAGCACACTGCAGGTAAACAAATGTAGACTGTGGGGCGAGGGGTCGTTTTTTTTATCCACTGCAAGTATGTGTCCCTTGTGACCATTCTGTTTAAGATCGTGATTATTAAGAGTACTTGAAGAGAGCAATGTATTTCAACGGACGTGATTTTTTCTTAAATTCACTTCGAAGTTTTACCAAGAGTGGCATGAAAAAGGAGTCTCCAACACAATTCTATTTCCACCAATCCTACTGAGTCCTCACCCATACAGTCAGTTGTCAAACTAGTACCTGATTTTACGTTTGTGGAAAACATACGTTAACAATTACGCTGTGTTGGGTTTTACCCAAGGTCGAGTGGAACGATAGTATACAGGAAGGTTGGTCGTTCCGCAGCTCATCAAGTCGGTTTCCCGCCAATCTTTCGTGTAACGTCACTGGTATCGGTGTGGTTTGACTTGTGCGCGTGTGCGTAAGCTTTAACATTAACTTTATTTCCATTACACCAGCATTGCCAATAGGCTGTGCAGCATACAAAATATTAGTTGAAACCAAGACAGCTGTTGAGCTGTCGAGTTGGTTTCCCGCCAATATTTCGTGTAACGTCACTGGCACCAGTGTGGTTTGGCTTGGCTTGTGCGCATGTGTGTAAACTTTAACTTTATTTCCATTACGTCTGCAATGCCAATAGGCTGTGCAGCATACAAAAATAGTAGTTGCAATCAAGACAGCTGCATTGTGACGTCAGTGGCACCAGCAAAATCAACAGCCAATGGAAAAGCAATATGCAAAAAGATCGGAAGACCCCCCCCCTCCTGGTTTTACCCAGAGACGTCAGGAAGGAAAAAAGTTGGAGGTGTGTGTGTAAACCAGAATTTTACTGACATAATTTTTCATCTACTCAAAAAATTAACTAATTTTGCCGACTGATTTGCCAACTGGCCAAACATTGGATGGGGTGACCCCCCCCCACACACACACACACCCCTCTCCGTAAAAACGTCCCTGGTTTTACCTAAAAACTATGTGAGAAAAATATCCCTTGTGCTGCCCAGGCGTGTGTCACTACGCGAGAACTAGCATTTAAACTACCATGTCTCAAACGGAACTAGATATGCGCCAATATTGCAACGACGACAGCCGAAACGGTAGGAAAAGAAAACATTCTCGGCGGTGGCGGAATAAGCACGTTGATTGTATTGATTTTACGTTTTGATGTGTAAACTTTTTACCAAAAAAGCACTGGCGAATTTATTAAGTAAAACTATCTTCTTAAAATGTAAGTAAGATTGTTCCAAGACTGAAACATGGAGTGTGGAATCTCCCTCACTGAGATATATCGTTTCAAAGGTAGGCAACAGTAAATACAAAATAATAATAACGTCATACAATGTCAATTAAAAAAAGAAATTAAGCTAATTGCAGCGGTGCCGAACCTTTTTGTAAAATACACCTTGCAAATAAGTAAACGTTATGAAAATTTTATTAAGCATGCACTTTAAGGCCGCGAAAAAAAATAACATTGGTTCTCACAAGCGCTCACGCCAATAATTACTGCCAGCGTAACTCCTTTTTATTATTCAACAAACAAATAAAAAGAATAGCGCACGCATGAAATCACGACAAATTTTTTTTTTCGTTTCTTGTTCAGTTAATCAATAGGCTAGTTGAACTAGTTTAACATCGCAAGGAAAGCAACATCTCTTAGTTTTTTTTAATAAACATAAAACTACATAAACGAACCGATTCTATGGCGAATCTTTATTTTTTAGTATCATTATTCATTTATTTCAGCCCACACTATTTTATTCGACGTTGGCTCTACCACAGTCCATGCATTAACATGCCTGCGAAAACCAAATACAAAATAGCCTAGAGTTTTTCAGTTTTTCAACTCATTTTGTAAGAAGCTGCCTAAAGAGAAAAAAAGATTACAACCCACCTCCCCACCAAAACAAAAATGGGCATACTGCATCAGTCTTTAATAGGTTAAAAAAATAAAAAAAAAAGCCGCGTGTTCGCATGGACATTTTGTTTTTGCACTTAAGAGAACCAAGGTGTTTACCTTTCGTGGCCTAATTACAATTAATTAAGTATATTACCTGCCACACAAAATACTTCATAGGACACTGATGTACCCCATCCAGTTGACAGCGGAAAAACCTGACCATCATTGTTTCTCAAGACACGTTTTTCTTCGCAAACCTTATACGTTAAGCCACCAAAGTTAGGGAAGTATTGTCTCAGCATTTCTACGTTCAGTGCCCCGTTTTCTACAGGGATCGACAACTTGATGTCACCGCAAACAATCAGCACATATTCCTAATAACAAGAGTAAGATATCACAAAGTTTAATTACGTGACACAGTGATAGTTACGAGTACTAGCGAGGAAAAGGCAGAGCTATACTCACCCTGATTTATTTATTTACGGAGCTACAACCACAAGTGGCCACTAGCCCCACTAATACAATAAACGGCTACAAAATAAACACTAGAACCACAAAGCAATACACATTTACTCACCATGAATAAAATGAACAATGTGTTTTAATGATGCATTTAACTTCTTACTGTATACGTCCTTCAAGAATTTATAGGGTTGGTACTGAATAAGTACGGCGAAGTGACATCACTACCGTGAATTGGCGTCATTAACTCAATTCGGGGCACCTAACTACTGTGAAGTGACATCACTACGCGGAATTAACACCACTACCGGGAAATAACGTCATTACTCAGCTCCCTGTCGCAATAGTGACGTCACTTTAGAGAACTGAGAAGTGGGAACTGTTAACGGCCCGACCGGGCTTCCGTACCATCCCCTACCCTTTCCCTCTGCTCATCCACCAAGCCATAAACGTCAGATTCTTGTCGAATGCAAACTGGGACAAAGTTTTTGTTTCCGCGAATATAGATATTGTCTCTGGAGAACCAGACGAACTGGTAGTCTCCTTCTACCCTCTTTGCACGGGTCAGTCCCATTAGCTTTCTGTTCGTAGGGGTCAGGTTGTCGTTAAGATACACAGGGCAGCTTTTGGAAAAGGAGTTGTTCACATCGTTGGCACTGAACGTTTTCATCTCACGTCGTTTTGCAATTAAAAGTTCTTTCAGCCGTCAGTTTACAAATCGAACAATAATAGGCTGGTGTCCTTTTGCAGTGTTGATTCGATGTGAAGCCTCGATGTCGAAAGGTGCAATCTTAACTTTCAACGCATTTCCAACAGCGTACACAATGTTATCAGTGGATTCACCATCTACCACGGGCACGCCATGAATTTCAAAATTATTACGTCGTCCATATTGGTCAAGGTCGTTTAGGTTCTGTGACAAAAGTGTCACTTGATTTTTGAGTTGATCAATTTCTTCTCTGAGCTTGCAATTATCTTCTCGTAATAATTTAACTTCCTTTATCAATTCTTTCATTTGTTTTGATTGTTTATCTGCTTGTTCAGAGCAAACGATCATGGACTTCTCAGAGCTTTCACACTTTGTTTTGATAAAGTCCAGATGCTCTAGTTTTTTGCAAATGTCGTCCATTCTGCTGACGAGTTTTAAAATATTGTCAACTTTTTTAGTGATGATGATGAGACACCACTTTCATCTGTATTTGCATCGTAATCCTTTGCCTTGTTCTTCAAATCAAGGCAATTTTCGCACTGCCAGTTTTTTTTTTGAATTCTTGGGCATTTTACTGAAATTTGACATCGTCACGTGAGCACAGTGTGGATGCACTAATTTCTTGCATATTTTACGGCCACATGTGTCCGTAGGAGTGGCCTCTTCATTGCACAGCGCACAGAGTGAGGGTACCATGGAAACGGAAAGCAGCAATATCCCCATGCTGCATGGAGAGAAACTGGGTCACACCGTGGTGGAGGAGTAGCTTCAAAACACGTCCGTCTCACACGATCGCATGGGGATTATGTGATTAAATGATATTTGATAATTTGATCCAAGTTAAACAGAGTGTAAATAGTAAATTTATATAATTAAAAGATGAATAACGTAAATATTAACTCAACATACTATAACAACAAAGACATGTTTGGCATGAGTAAATAATAAGAAATATATATTACCTGTTATGACGAGAAATCACGGTCAAAACATACGATTGCCACTCGGACATGCCTACATTTTTTATACCTGAAACTACTACGGAAGCCAGCCAGAGATAAATCGAGGCCAACAACTAACTAACTATGATGTATAGTTAATAATGTCACGTCTTTAGTTAGTTGTTGGCCTCAATTTATCTCTGGCTGGCTTCCGTAGTAGCTTCAGGTATAAACAATGTTGGCATGCCCGAGTGGTAGTCATCTATTTTGATGGTGATTTCTCGTCATAACTCGAAATATTTATTTCTTATTATTTAATTATGCTAAACTTGTCTTTGGTGTTATATGTTAGATTAATATTTACGTTATTCATATCTTAATTAGATAAATTTACTATTTACATTCTTTTTGACTTAGATCAAATTATAACGTATGCAAAATTCATCTCATCCAATATATTCTCGCTCCGGTACTTCACTTGAGGACACTCACTCACGATGCAATTAGCATGACCAGGCTTGGTCATCACTGTGGTTTTGGTTGCAGTTGGCACAGGACGCATGGCTTCCCTCGCAAATACGAATGGGCTCATTTCAACTCTGTGGTGACATGGTCGACGATGACGCCAGATGGCGTTTACCAGCGCATTTCTGCAAAGAGAAAAGAAAAACACACTCGTATAAATAAATATAAACAATGTAAGCCTTATTGGCGGTGGCACGCTCTTAGCTATAGCTTAACCACGGTGGCTAACGTGGCATTCTAATTTTAGATGGTAGCGATGGTGGAATAGGCTGCAATTAACGAAACAGAAACTAACGAATACAAACGAAGGCCTCTTAAAATTAATATGAAACGTATATTAGGCCTACACAAATAAAATAGCTAAAAGAAAAAGAAAAAGACCAGCAAAAAGCTTCACATCAAATGGCGAAAAGCTCAAGCGTAGCCGACCGAGTATCGCAACAAGATTTTTAAAGAACCTTAGCAAGTATTGCAAACTCATTAAAAAAGAGTAAATACAAATTTAATAGTTTCTATCTGCTCCGCCTACAATAGGTTTAAAGTCTGTTTCCTAGTGACGTTCCTGTAACAAAGTATGAAGAATACGTACTTTCATGTCTCCTCCAAGATAAATGTTTGTCGCAAACTTAATGCCATTAACCCAACGGAAGCCATCTTCGATAAGCGAATTCACTGCACAGTCGTGACAATGCAATTCGAAGGGCCCAAAAGTTTTCAGGATAATTAACTGTTACCAATATCTTGTGTGCTAAAAATTAAACAAAATGTGAAAGTGTTTCTGATCCAAAAAATGTAAGCTACAAAAAAAGCAGGTCTACCATGGCATGTTGTAGCGCCCGAAGAGCTTACCTTTCTGAGAATGTGATTTGTTTGATTCGTCCATTATCAAAACAAAGTTAACAGTAAATAATTAGCTGTGCAGTTAATTTTGGCCCCATCTCCTTCTAATTTAATTTTGATGGGAGTTGCAATATCCTTCAAATCTAAATTGAACTCACGAGTCTTCGGGGAAAAAACGTTAAGAATTATCATAAATTATTTACGAATTTGTGCCATAAAAAGACAATAAAGGTTAACCACCAGTTCGATTACCTAACTGTTACTGCCTTGTTTTCTTACCAAGGCCCTCTTGGTAACATTGATTTAACTTAATTTTTAGGCTTTTTTTAAGTGACAAATGGCAACTAAAGTAATAAAAGAGCTCACCTTTTCAACTATTTTTATACGCAGTTCTCACAGAAACGACTCTTGGACTCCAGAGTAGCTTCCTGACACCCCGGATATGTCTATCTGAGCGGATTCTGCAGCAAAAGGGGCCCTTTCTGGCCCTCTCGGAAGGGATCTCAGCCTTGTTCCCTCGGACGCTTTTCCAACTCTGCGTCTGAGGTTACATGCTTTTTGGCAACCCTCGTGGGATGGACAGGATGGCAATAAATTACGAGCTATTAAAGGCACTGTTGAGGAATGGCACTCGGCGTGTCGCCGCAGTCGCCGTGAGGAGGTGGTGTTGGCCCGTTTGCGCATTGGTCACACTCGACTTACTCACTGTTTCCTTTTGCGGGGGGTTGACCCTCCTGAATGTTATTGGTGTCGGCGGCCACTTACGGTCCGGCACTTCCTTGTTGATTGTTACCATCTTGATGGTTTTCGTCGTCGTTTCCATCTTCCGCATGACATTGTGCGTCAATTGGGCGATAAGTCTGTCCTCCTGTCCGGTGTTTTTCAATTTTTGCAGGAGGTACAGATGTATGACAAGATTTGGATTAGGGGTTTGAATAATATCTCTAATGTGTGGTGCAGTGGCACCCCGGACCACTGCACTGTGACTGAGGTTGGCGCTAATGACCATGCTATCGACGCCCCATTAAGCCTCATCTCCCCCCCCCTCTTCAGCAGCTTCTAATTTAAGCCTATCATTTTCGGCTCTAGCTTCGACTATTGGACTTAACCGATCCAAGAAATCCTCGGGTGTGCAAACACCTTTATCAAAAGCCTCCTGGATTTTTTTTAACAGTAGTCGAATTAACTGGACTCTCCCCAATTCCTATTTCATTACAAAAAGGTTTGAGCTCCTTGAGAGTAAAATCCCCACAAATTGCAGCGGCGTTCATTCTGGCCGATCTACAGTAGTCCCAATACGATCTCAAGATTCACTGGGAAGCGAGCAAAAAAAAAAAGTAGACTAGCGCGAGCGGGAGCTAGGTTTCTCGTCTGCAAAATTGTAACGTTAAAAACAATTTTAAAGCATTAACCGTAGTTTGCTAATAAACGACTCAAGAAATTTAAATAGCTAGGCCACTTAACCTATATTTAGCTGAATTTAATTAAAGGAAAATTCGTAAAGACCACTTAGTTTTTGATCTGGTTAAACTAAAAAAAAAACCAATTTTTCCGATAGCAAACTACCAAGAAAAAAAAAACACAACTACTCTGTTAAATATGCAACACCTCGGACATGCAATAATTAAATCTTACCTAGGTCTCGCTAGCGCTCTACCGATTTTTCCCGACCAAAAAGAATCCACTTTTTTCGTAAAAAAAAGACGCTGCTCAACACAAATAGGCCTAAACTTAAAATTGCACCTGTAGTACTTACACGTTTACAGCAGTTGATTTGTACATCAGTCTTGACTTTCGTTGTTCTTGACGATGAAAACTTGTGACATCATCTTGAAAATCACTCACTGGATTTTTATAGAAAAGTCTAAGTGCCCGGAATTCGAAATTTTTCGGGATCCTCTTCAAACCTCTTTTTCGAATTTGCCGGCAGGCCTCTGTGAGCCGACAAAACCTGGGACTGGCACAAAAGGTGGCACAATTAAATTGCACACGAATTGGCCGTGAAGAAACTGCAGCTCTGTTGGCTGGTTGTCAACACTGGTCCACATCTGCTTCAATACATCTGACATCTGCAGGAACGGATCGACGGTTCGAATCACTGGTCGCACATAAGTCTACTCGGAGTCCCGGTGGATTTCCCAATCCCACTCAGCTGCCAAACAGTTGTAACGGAGCCTACCCTCGAGTCCTTAGGGAGGCTAAGTAAGGTTATTGTTACGTGGCATGGGACACCTCTACAAGGCTGCCACCACCTGTTCGAATACAAGACGACTGTCGTTACGTTAAATATCTGCTAAATCATATGGAGTAAACCCAGACGAAATTTCAGAAGAAACGAATGCATGATTTATTTACATTCGAAGCAGAATAAATAACAGTTACATTTTTCTTTCAGTAAATAGGAAAGACAGTTAACTTCAAAATGTTTAGGCTAACAGTGCAGAAACTCAAAGTGTACAATCCTACACTGGAACCATTTTTGAAGTTTAACGACGACTTTTAACTGGGATTTCCAATTAAATAAAACGATAAGCAATAGAAGGGTTAGTTTCCCATTTATAACTTGGGGCGGGAAATTAAATTAGACGAAGCTAATAGCTGGGTTTTAAAGATCCCGTAAACTTAAAAGTAAGGGTTTCTTACACTTCCCATTTGGATCAGTGATATCGAAATTAAACCTTACAAACTATTCCCTCACTGTAATTTACGTTGAGTTAATACTAGGTAAAAGAGGGACCCATCTCCTAGCCGTTCTAGCTCACAGCTATAACCCCACTACCACCACATAGCTACGATAGTTACCAATACATATGGTCTGCAACGCGACTTCTTTTAGTCTTCCATCCTCCACACTAGTTGTAGAAGATCGCGCCTACACAAAAACAGTCTGGCCGCTCCGAGCCAAGGGCCATGTCTCAAGATGATCGAGTCAGTTGTCTAATGTCCCCTCTTTCCACACCCCAGCTATCTTATACCCGTCTAGCGTGGCCCTGTAGGAGAGCGAGGGAGGGGGGCATTCTAAAACATCTGGAAGCGAAACATTTTTTGGCCACCGAAACCCCAAACTCAGGGTGCGCGCGCTCATCTCTCATTGGCTGCGAGCGGGGGAGCAACACGATTCAACTGGTGCGCCCAGAATCTATCTAGAACAATAGCCCAATGTCGGCCCATGCTATTTACAAAGTGAAATACGCTGACATTAACCTTTGAATATCTTAAAACAAATTAGAAGGGTCGATTCCTGATGTTGCCAGCTGCAATAGTAAAGCTCGGAATTTAAAAAAGGGTAATTATTAACGAAACTACAGCTATTTGAAATCCCGCTCCACTGCCAATACAACTTGGAGGCCAACGCTGTTTCTGCATTGCCAGACACTCTTTTTGGGACAAGACTTTGGATGGTTCCAGCGAAGTAGGAATTTGTACTTACATATCATGGTAACCGGCTTTCCACAAAACTGTATCTGATAGTAACATGCATACAAAGATATTGTTTGTAGGATAAAAATACATTTTTATGTTTATTAAAGGGAGAAAAATCCATTTCTGGTTTAATAATGCATTGGGTCATTAGCGTATGTGACTCGGCACTGCTCACACAAGGAACGGATACTACCATAACAACAAATGCTAGGGATCCCGGCTAACGATCCGGGTAATTAATAAAGTTGTATTCAATATTAAAATACCAAACCACGAAAGGTACAACAACCATTTCGGACAAAGCAAGTTAAACGCCCAACAAAACTCTTTCATAATGAATCCACGAAAATTCGGAGTTTTCCTAACCACCCACACAGGGGGGGGGGGGGGGGGG
>JAHWFP010107463.1:0-29876 GCA_023313725.1 Lithobius niger
ATGTAACCGGCGTACATCGACGGCAACACGCAATCTACGGAGCAAGCGCTCCCTGGGTGCGCCTTGCCGTTAACAGAGCTGTTGTGCGCATGCTGCTAACCACCGCATACACGCGGGAGTTGGCACAGCGCCCAACAGTCGGGTGCGAGAGTGTTCTATTGTTCGACTCCAGTTAGAACCGGATCGCGCCGGCTTAGCCGACATCCTTTGGTTTCGAGGCTAGGACTCGGGCAGCTATATAACAGCTCGATCCTGGCCTCTCAGCAATTGGTGTTTGGGGTTCGGACTGAACGGTCAGAACCTCTTGAGCCTACAGGGTCAGTCAGAAGGATAAATTCTGGCTGATGCCTAATATGTAATGCTATTGTGTGCAGTCCCCTAGCTGTACAGTAAGAAGTAAATTGGAATTGAGCCTTGTCTTGAAACTAATCGTCTACTTCCTTAGCAACCTTACAAACAAAGGAAGTATGTAGTAATTTCAAGGGGTGGGGGGGAGGGGTTTATATGCCTGCTAGCGCCTATTTTTTTGTTATTTACAAAAAAAAAACGATTTATGGCTGGTGACACCACATCGTGAGCGTTGGCACGATAGCACCGTTACTTAAGCGTCAATAGCGTGTTCTGGTGAGCGGTTAAGAAACTAGGAACTAACCCCCTTTCGCCACGCTTTCCCTCTTGTATTGCGCTCGAAACGGGGTCAAGCAAACTAATCTGAGCACTGAGCACGCACCTTAAAATAAAGGAGACTAAGCTTCTTACCGAGTGCTCAACTAGTTCTCTTTTTAGAGTGTATAAATCCAAAACAGCTTCTTCTAGAACCATTCCTCCACTTCTGAAGGATAATGTTTTGGTGACTGATTCCAAGTGCAAAGCCAACATCTTCAACTCATGTTTTGTATCAAATGGAGTTGCAGATGACAATCAACCCTGCCAAGCTGTAGACTGTAATCAGATTGCTGACAGGTGCGATTTGGTGCAGTTTACCGAACAAAATGTGCTGGCCGCCCTCACCAATCTAAAACCTAGCCATGCTGTAGGACCTGATGGGCACTCCGCATTTTTGTTTCGCGAAATCCGTAATTTTATATGCAAACCCTTGGTTCACATTTTTAACTTATCCTTTGAAGCCAGTACTTTACCCTCAGTCTGGTCTACAGCCAAGGTGGTCCCAATTTTCAAAAAGGGAAACGCGGCTGGACACTATAGGCCCATTTCTTTGACTTCAGTTTCTTGTAAGGTTATGGAACAGATTATACGGGAACACATGCTCCGATTTTCTAAGAAAACAAATCTTATACAGCCCGATCAATTTGGCTTCTTGCCAGGAAGGTCAACCACTTTGCAGCTTTTGAAAGCCCTGGACACCTGGTCCGAGGCACTCGACATCGGAGTTCCGACTGATGTGATTCTTTTTGATTTTAAGAAGGCATTTGAGTCGGTTGTTCACCGTAAATTATTAATGAAACTCGATCATTCTGGTTTTGGGGGAATGCTTTTGAGGTGGCTTAAAGCCTTTCTGTCGAATAGAACCCAATTTGTCATGGTGGAAGGCTCACCATCAACTTCATTGAACATTATTAGCGGAGTGCCCCAGGGATCGGTTCTTGGACCTCTCCTTTTCATAATTTACCTTAATGATCTTTCTAGTAGCTCCAACACTTGCGAACAAAGTAAGTTTGCTGATGATTTGATCAGCCATTCTCCCATATTAGATGACAATGGTGCTTGTCTCCTTCAAAGGGAGATTAATGAAGTTTATAGCTGGTCAATTAAGTGGCAATTGCCCATCGCAAATTCAAAATGTATGTCATTCCACATAGGAAACAGAAACCAGTATCACTCTTACAGTATGGACCGCACCGTGTTGCCAGATGTTTCTTCAGTGAGAAGTTTAGGTGTCTGGTTTTGTTCCACCCTTAAACAAACGATGCATTGTAACCACATTGTAAACAGTGCTCTTAATCGCCTATATATTGTTAGACGCGTTTTTGCTTCGGGTGACACGCATATCCTGCTCGGGGCTTTTAAAGTTTATGTCAGGCCATTGCTTGAGTATGCTTGCCAAGTTTGGGCTCCAAATCTTCTAAAGGATATTGATCATCTTGAATCGGTCCAGCGCCGTTTCACCAAGTCCTTGAAGGGCTTCAAAAATTTACAATACGCGACCCGCTTACACCGTCTTAAACTCGACTCCCTTGAACTACGTCGTCTAAAGGCGGATCTTATTCTTACCTTTAAAATTGTAAGAGGATTTCTACCTATAGATATCCCTTTATTCGAGTTATCAACAATGAAACACACTCGAGGACATATGTATAAACTTGTGAAACCGCCAGCCAAGTTGGAGGTCCGCAGATCCTTTTTTGCAGTAAGGGTTGTCACACCATGGAACTCTCTTCCTACGGATGTCGTTTCGGTGGCTACTGTGGATGCTTTCCGTCATCGTCTAGGGCAAGTTGATCTGAAACGTTTCCTAAAAAGACCGGAATTTTGTTTTATCTGATGTTTTATGTTTTTAAAATGTATGGATCGGTGTAAGCGGCTCTCAGCCCTGCCGTTTCCTTTACACCCTAACTGGTGTTCAAACCACTTATTATTATTATTATTATTAATCCTGATTCAACTCGCATGTTTCTCCATTCGGAATTCGATTCCGAATTAAAAGCCTGCGCTCCGAATGCAATGATTATGTTGGGTTTTATTATTTTTTTTGGCACAGTATCCCTAAGTTGGCATTGTGACATTAAATACATTACATCGGTGTTTGATGCTTACTGTTTGTTTTATTATTAAATGGTTTATTGTTTATTTAGTTTGCAAAGTACTTTTGACGATTTTGAAGATGTTAACCAGATCGTTGCTGAGTGGTGAGAAATTGGAATACGTTTATCATATTGGCACGTTGAAAGGGAACCTTGCCAAAGTTCCTACTACACGCCAATTACCGTAGTGTGAGAGAGAAACTAAATGATACCT
Source organism: Lithobius niger (assembly GCA_023313725.1). NCBI lineage: Eukaryota > Metazoa > Arthropoda > Chilopoda > Lithobiomorpha > Lithobiidae > Lithobius > Lithobius niger. The sequence continues at coordinate 2,977 of JAHWFP010107463.1, forward strand.
TCGGAAACTATGGTTTAGCGATGTTTTTTGGTCTTGTCGTAGTCAGAGATTTCTTAGTTTCAACTACCGGCTTTGCCTCTCGTTTAATCAGACTTTTTTCTTTCCTACCTCTAAGTAGTACCAGAATCACAGGTGTTTATAGGCGATCAAAGTTATTAGTATAAACTGCACTTCGGCAATCCGTCACATATGCAGGCTACTCAAGGTTTAAGGGTCGGGGCAATATTTCTGCCTGTTCCGGAGTTCTGCGGTGCATCCTGGTCAATTTCCTGATATCTGTAAATGTTGACACGTTTACTATTTGGTGCCACTTCCTCACCACACCTGCTGGCGGCCACACTTCGCTACCATTTGGGCAGGATGGTAAACAAGTATCCTGTAATCTGCCAGTCGAGCTAACTCAAAATCTGTACGTGGATGACTATGCCACGGGAAGAGAACTGTACGACAGCTTACAAGCTTTACAACGAATCCAGGTCAGCCATGATGTCTGCAGCCAGCAGGCAGTCAACAAAAATGGCTAACCAATTCTGCCGAGGTGTATAATACATGGGAGCAAGAGTTTTTGAATTCGGACAATGGTTTGACATTCAGCCCGAGCGAACGCTTGCAAAGGTAATAGAGGTGGTTTGGGACCCAAAGCAAGACAATTTATATCTGCAACCAAGAGGTCTTGAAGAGTTTATCCTTTCGCGTGTAGTGACGAAGCGATCAGTTGTTACAAGATCTGCTACAATACACGACCTTTATGGCATAGTACCTCCAGTGGTATAAGAGCTTGCTTCCTGTTCCAATAAGCATGGACACGCAAGTTGCCTTAGGATGAGCCCTTGCTGGTCATTTTTGGAAATCTTGGGAAATAATGTTTGAAGATTTGCCAAACCTCGTCAATATTTATGTCAAACGCCACTATTTCTCTGTCAGTCAGGTCCTTCGAAATTGTGAACACCGTGTGTTCTGCGATGCAAACCAAATGGTATGTTGAACAGTGGGTTACCTCCTTTCTACGGCAGGCGATGGAATTGTTATATCCTTTGCTTCAAGTAAAAAAAATGTAAGACTGTTACCCAACCCACACTGGAACTACCAAGCAAGGTAATTGGTGTTCGTCTAGCAAAATGCATTGCCCAAACTTTTCCATTTGACAGCATGATGATAACCACAACATGAATAGATTCCACAATAATCCTGCATTGGGGGAAATCAGGCATTCACAAGGAAGACGTCCTCCTGAAAAATAGAATAACCGAGTAAATTGTTAATTCGTAGCCCTGGAGATATTGCCCTGGAAGTGATAACCCTCGTGACTTAGCTTCTAGAGGTGCGTCTGCAGCAACCTAAAGGACCAAAGAAAATGGTGGAATGGATCATCGTCCATCAATGGTAGCTGTTGAAAAAGGGAAATCCAGAATCTTTTAGAAGTTCCAAGTTATGGTTATGGTTCAGACTCCATTATTAAACTTGGGAAAGTATGGCTCTTTGTGGAGCGTCGTCAGAATTACTGCGTTGATTTTCAGGTTCAAACACAGATTATAGGGCAACAACTCGGGACAAGGCAAATATTTGCAGGTCACAGAAATTGAGAACACCATGTAATGTTGACTAAACCAAGTGCAACTAGAGTCATTCATCCAGGACACAAAGCAAGGAAAACAACAGTCGTGAGAAGCACTGATATTTGGTGACTTGGAGGACATCTGCAAGAAGCACATTTCTCCCAGTCCAGGAAGCATCCAATCTACTTCCAACGAATCACAAGTTCACAGAGCTACTAGTGATGAAACATCATATGCGCATGTTACAAGCTGGAATGGCAGCTATGGTTTCATATTTAACCCTTTAACTGGCACACTGACTTCCTGTGACTTTTTTTGAGTTTAAACCCTGTCGGTCGTGGGACTCGGTCTGGCATTCAGCCGGCTTGGAGACGACAATACTAACCACTAGGATGTGCTTGCCCGATATGCTCAGAGTCTCCGGGGATACCTCACATAGCTTGGGCGTGCACTTGGACTATGTTTTTCGATGGTCGAGTGAGACGTAGTCATACTGCAACAAAGCAGTTAAGCTTATGAGAAGTTGACAAGTAATAGAGGTAGTAATCTGCAGTTATCCTGCTTTGTAAAAGGTTTCGTTTGAGAGCATCAAAAAGTGGCTGAAGCCCTTCTACCAAAGGAGGGAAATGGAAGCCGCTGCATCATTTCACGTGACAGGAACGGATTTTGCAGGTCCTTGTCATGTATTGGAGGCCAGTGGTTCAAAGTAATCTTGTCAAAGGTCAAAGAACTGATTTTTTACATGTGCATATGATGTACCTGCCATTCATTTAGAATTGGTTCCCAACATGACAATCGATAGATTTTAGTACTCTTGTCGACATTTCATTGGACGACCTGGCTTATGCCAGACAGTCTATACAGGTCGTGACTTCTTACGAATTTGGCAACGTGTTAACAATAAAAGACGGAAACGAATCAACAAAGAATATTTGGCTCAACAGGGAACCCAATGGAAATTTTAGTGTTAAAAATTCTGCATGGTGGGGCGGGTTGTGGTAGTGGCTGGTCCACAGAGTTAAAGCATGGTCCCTTAAGAAAGTTTTGGATCAGCTGTGATTAAGATTTGTAGAACTTCTTACAGTGTTGCCTGACGTTGACGCTGTACTGAATCACGTCCAGTGACTTACCACATCATCCTCACATTTCTAGTTTGGGGAACGCCCCGTATCATTACTCGATGGAAAAGAAAGCATTAAAAGTGATGCTAAAACGTTAGAACTCTCTTGGGTTCGTTGCCAACGCTTAATTTCGCATTTTTGGAATCGTTGGACGAAAGATTACTTGTTGCAAATGCGAACAGCAGAAAGGAGAAGAAATGTAGGCAAGGACTATTTCAAAAGTAGGAGACATGGTGATGGTTGGTGATTCCAAAAGTCCAAAAGAGACTTAGCAGACTAGTCAAAGTAGTTATGAGTGGACGGAATCTTAAGGGCAGGTCATGTTTGCTGAAAATGAAACATTCCGGGTCTTGTAGCAGAAGACTCATTCAACTCCTCTATCCTTTGGAATTAGTGTAGTGGGGCCAGAAATGTCACAACATAAATTATGTAATTATAGTCTATGGGTGTATCATTTTAACAAGTCACAAAATAGTTAATTCATTTACGTCATTGTTCATTCTAATGTGATATTGCTTTGTTTTAATTCTACTGTTTTATTATTAAGTTATAGTAACAAAACATTTGTTTCGGACATACCTAAACGAAATCGGCTAGTGTCTGCTAGATTGTGTGACACTTACTTGCCAGTTTTAACTTAAAGTTTCATGCTCCTTTCCAGTTTTTGTATTAATTTCTTGCTAGTTCTCCTTATAGTTTCTTGTTGGTTTCTACGTTATAGTTGCTTGCCACTTACTAGATTTTGTAGGCCCCTTACTTTATTGCTACTGTCTTGCCGGTTTTCGTATTAGTTTCTTGCCAATTCTACCTTATAGTTTCTTGCCACCTGCTGGATTTTGTATTAATTTCTTGCTACTGTCTTGCCAGTTTTTGTATTAATTTACTGCTAGTTCTACCTTACAGTTTCTTGCCACTTACTAGATTTTGTCAGCCCATTACTTTCTTGCTACTGTCTTGCCAGTTTTTGTATTAGTTTCTTGCCAGTTCTACGTTTTAGTTTCTTGCCACCTACTAGATTTTGTATTACTTTCTTGCTACTGTCTTGCCAGTTTTTGTTTTTGCCAGTTCTCCTTATAGTTTCTCGCCACTTACTAGATTTTGTATTACTTTCTTCCTGCTGTCTTGCCAGTTTTTGTCTTAGATTCTTGCTACTTATTAGTTTCTTGCTACTTGCCAGTTTTTGTATCAGTTTCTTGCTTTTTACTTGCAGTTTTGACATTTGACCTTATTGCTGTACATAGTTTTTGTATTAGTTTCTTGCTTTTTCTTGCTGTTTTCGTGCTAATTTGTTGTTGTTTTTACTGGCTTTCCTATTTTATGGTCATCCCATCTTTGGTCTTTCATGGTATCAATGTTGCTCTTTACCAGTTATCTTACCATACATATGGGGCGATGGTAACCATTTCCACATATAAATACATTTTCGTTCTGCCTAATAAACCCAATAAACTGTGGAAGTCTCCTAATATTAAATATAATACAATTAATGATAGTATTTATATTATTATTATAAATAGAAAAGGGGTCACTTCCGGTACAAGGGCCTTCGAGACTCAAAATATTACATAGGTTACTGACGTCCAATTAAGACCTCATCAGAATGTAATAGAATAGAACGGAGTAAGAAAAAAGACGGGCAGTCACACAGACTCACGTGGTGCCCACCCATGAAACCCTTTCAAGCGAGCCTTGAAAGAGTTGAGAGAAAGAGCCGCCACAACAACCTCAGGAAGAAACTTCCACAAAGCGGTGACTCTGGGTGAAAAAAAAACAGACCATTTGTTTCCTTTCGACCCTTTTTTTTTTAGTGAAAACTGACGGTTCTAATGAAGCTTTTGAAGAAAGGTTGTTTGGTCAGCTTTTCGGTTTTTTGTCTTCCTTTATCGGTGCCTGGTATTATTGGACAACACAGGTTATCGAAAATTGGAAATAGACATGGCAAAAAAAAAATAAAAATTAACAAGAATTTCATAAAGAAATACTTAAACTGCTTATACAAAAAAACGCAACATTATTATTTTCATAGACCAAATACAAAGCTCTCTATTGGGCTAAAGTTTACATTAGGCACATACTCGATATCCTTACGATATTGATTCTAAATGGCTCCAACACTTTCCTAAATACAGAGAAAGTTGGTTTTAGAGCGCGGAAATGTGTTAAAACGACTTAAAACAGTAGATTTGTAGCGCCACAATCCGTACATCTATACGGTGTTTGCGTTCGCTCGCAGGGTCGGCAGGGCACCTTACATTTTTTTTTCGTAAACAGTTCCGATAGGCGGGTTGTTAGTGTCAGTTTCGTGTGTTGTTGTGTGGTTTTGTTGTTATTGTCAGTTAGGTTAGGTTAGGTAAGTTTGGGGTTTTGCATTTCATACTGAGGTAGTTAACTGATTGGGGTTTGGCATTTCATATTGGGGCAGTTAATTGGTTAGGTTAGGTTAATGATGATTTAACGAGTTTCCGCAATTTGGGATCAATTTGTAGTGCCTTCCGTGAAAATTAAAGGTAGGTTTTTTTCTCTTTTTTCAAATTTCGGGTCATGTGTGTAAAGGGAACATGGAAAGAAAACGGGCTCTCGTCCGATTTTTTTTTTAATGGACTAAAAATTACGTACTGAGTAATTTTTTCCTCTTCCAATTTTGGGGCAAACGCATCGTTTGGCCGTGGTGAAGGTTCAAAGTTAGCACAGTGCCGCGCCGGAAAGCATGAAACTGGGCAAAAGTCCGGACAGTGAAACGCCAAACCCCAACCAGTTCATTACCGCAAGTGAAATGCCGAAGCAAGTTTCTAACCTAACCTAACCTAACCGACAATAACAACAAAACCACACGAAACTGACAATAACAACCCACCTATCTGAACTCTTTCCGGGGAAAAAAAATATCAGCTGGGAACATGGGTAGAAAACGGCCTCTCGTCTGTCAGCGCAAAGAGTGTGGCTTTCATTAATTTCTGACGGCCAAACGAAGCCTTTTCCCCAAAAATTTTATGGGAAAATATTGTTAAGTTGATCATTTTACGTCATTCTAGCCCAACGAGAGATCAATAGGTGAGGAGCCCTTATTCTTCCCATAAGCCACGTAAAGTAAACTTGTTCCCTCTATTGTGTTACTATCGAAAGTGATCGTGGAATGAATTTATAATTCTGCCTTTATTCCGTTAGCTACGCACCTAGTATGCACTATCCGATTGCCTCACACGTTTGTCGAATTGATCTACAACAAACTGTTACACTAAATAATCGATTATACAAAAATTACCTAATTAGCAGGAGCCACATAATTACCCGAAGTGCCAATACGCATAGAATCCTAGGACAGCCTTCCCGACGAACCGTAAAGTAGCCGCCATTTTTTTTTTCAGTGGTTCCTCAATAGCCCAACAACAAATAGAATTCCGTTTTCCGTGCATGTTGTCAAAACCTGAAATAAGCTAGGCCAGTTTCGATTCAACTTTTTCTTCATACAGAAACATAATTGGCAAAAATTTTTAGTCAAGGACGTACAACCTTTCATATGCAAACGATTTAGCAATAAACTGTTCAATAACAACGCCTACATTTTGCTGGCACGTCTTCTAATCGAAATCATGAAAAATCGACTAATATTTCAGACACTTCCGGCCATACGATAAGGGTGATAGGCATGACCCGTTCAAATAAACGACTGGAGTGGGACGAAACAGGAAAGTCTGGCGCACCCATGTCACAGACGAAACTTCTTTTTAATGATTTTTTTATGCTAGTAAATCATAAGTATATCAATTTGTCATGTAGGGCCCAAAGTTTACAATCTAAAAATTCGATACATAACTGCTCCTGAAGATGAAGAAAAGTTGCTCCATTGCCCCCCCCCCCCCCACCCCCAAAAAGTTACTGTAATGCTGAAAAGTTGCTCCATGGGCCCAGAAAATGCTCTAAATGTGTTACACCAATAAATAATTTATACCACGGTTGGGACGTCACGCTAACTCGCATTTAATTAAAACGTGTTTGTGTTTGTGTTTTGTGAAACTTGCTGCAAGAAATACGGCGATCAATCAGTATGATGATATGACTGAAGATCATTCCATTTTGGTTTATGGAGAGGGAGTGGGTGGGTGGTAGACGGACGAGTCCTGTTAAAATGTGGCTAAATGGAACATTGTCGCTTTAAAATGTCCGTTAGATATAGGCCAACAGAGCGGAACACTCGAAGGTGATAATGGAATCCGCAAGCTGCTTTTAATTTCAGTCCAAGAATCATTTACTTCTATATGACAATTGCGGCGCCTGTGATATAGCGAGTAATGAAACCTTTGTAATTTTTTTTTATGAAGGTTGTGGAGATTGCCACTAAGTCAAGGTTTTCCATAGAAATCGTCTTAGTAAATACCACTATCTTAAGTAGCCATCACATCTAGAGGCCTATAATCAGACGTGCGACCAGCGACGGCTATCGAAATGGCAGCACGACGAGAAGTTGCAGACATTGCAGCAGACAGCTAGATGGCAACACCTGCGGCTGCTATGGCAACGGCCCTTACCTATTCATCAGAAGGTGAATAAAAACTGAAAGTTCGTCGAACATCGCCTTCGACTGTACGAGACAAGAGTCACAGTTACTTGCACGATCAAAGCCTCGAATTACTGTCATTTCTAGTTGATGAGTAAAACGGTTTATTATCGTGTTAAAATCCCTGGTCATGTTCTACTAGTCGTCAAAAGTTAAAGAGGCACGTTTAAGTTTAACCGCAGCTACTAACTTACACGAAGTGGTTGTTGTTGTTTTTTTTTTTTTTTTCGTCACGGTAAGTTAAATTAATCATGAATTGTTGATGAGTATTACTCCGCTACCTACAAGGTGCATCCGACGCCGTCTGAAATTAAATCTAAATGGGATTCATCCTTGAAAGATAAATAGAGGGGGGGAAGAGCAATTCTGTAAAAAAAAAAAAAAAAAAAAAACAACAACTCCCCACCAATTTTTTAATCGCCATTCCCTTTTTATTGGTCGCTATCACTTCTCAGTATGAAAAAAAAAAAACGATTTTTGTGTTGTCTACAAACCCACGATTTTAAGATGTATAGTTTTCGACACTGAATTTTGAACACTTCCAATGTTGTATACTGAATTCTGCATAAGCATTAATCGTTCCTGGTGGATGCCGTTGTTTGTGCAAATATTGCGTGTAGCTGCTGCATTGCGTGTTCTATTTCCATAGTTTTAAATGCAACTATGCATTACACTTTCCAATACACTTTCCAACTTTGCATTGTTGGAGGAAATTTTTCAAGCTGTGGATAGTTCGAATGAGACAAAGGGTCAAAGGGTTTTAGCGAGCGTTAACCGCATCCGGTCATCTGCCCGACGAAGTCCTAAGGCCCTACGAGACAAGTTATGGGCACAATAATGCAAAGAATGAAACAATGGAGTTTCGCCCAGGAAAAAGAACTGCATCAATGTCTGTTGTGGCAAAGAAATGTTCAAAATTCAATGTCCAATAGTGTACAGTAATTGTGTGTCCAGTAGTGTCCAGTAGAGGACGAGGATTTTGAACACTTCTCTGCCACAAAAGCATTGATGCAGCATTTTGTGGACGGAAATTTTATTAAAATTTAGAATTGTTACGTGAGGAACTTTTCCCCATCTTCCCCCCTTTTCCTATTCGAACTATCTGTAGTTCAGAAATCTGTAGTTCTATTTTAACAATGGAAAGATATTTACACAAACATTGGCATCTACCAGGAACGATTAATCCGTATGCATCAATAAAAATTGAACCCTTTTCCCATAAATCCCATAAACAACCCTTTGTAGCTGCTATGTATTACTTAAATTTAGTTGTTACCAGTAGTTAGTATCGTATATGGATTAGGGCACGTAGGCACCGGGAAAATAGGCACTCAGTCAAATAAGCACCAAGTTTAAAAAAAAAAATGTTGTTCCTAACATTTGGATAAATTGCCCTCAAATTCTGGGGGGGAGGGGAGATTTTCAAATTTTTTTCGAAAATGTTTGTGGTGAATTAATGTTCCAAATTACGCTACCTCACTCGCGCAACTGCGCTCGCTGTGGCTAATACATAACATCAGAGATGCTAGTGTAATAGAGATGCCAACACATCTTTAGCAGTTTTGAACGCTACGAACATTTTATGGCAAAGTTTCTCTCTCCCCCATCCCCCAATTTGAGGGCAATCCATCCCAATTAAAAAATCTACATCATTAAAAACGTATGATGTGCGCGTAAGTTTGTGTGTTTGTACCTCTACTCCTCTTGAACCAAATACATACAAAGATGGGAGTAGGACCAAATGACAGATAATTGAATTGCGCTTCTGTTAGGCCTATATATGTTTGTCGCTGTAACTTGGTATTATGACCCTCAAATGCACGAATGACCCTGAAAAAGTAACGTCAAATTTTTTTCCCTCATAATGTTTGTTCATGACGTCATAGTTTCATAGTTTGTTCATGCAAGCCTCCTCGGGCGAAGCGAGATGATCTGGAAAAGGATGCACGCAAAAAATAATCTAAAAGGACGACGTATTTTGCAACATACCACGTCATATAAAATCTTAAATTGATTTTGTATCACCTGACATGATGCATGGAAAAATCAAAATCATAGACCAGGTATTAAAAGGGTGTCAAACATTTGTGTTTCTGAAGCACGGCGGTACGTGGGCTGAGCGAGCAAAGTGAGCGATTTACAAACTAAACATTTTCAATGTGTGTTTCGCTTTGCTTTCTCAATCTTTCTTCTATCACCTTCGTAGGGGATTACTTCTGGAGGAGAAGACGTACAAACGTGCAGACAAACAAATCATGTGTTTTGAATGATGTAGATGGAATGCAGACGTGCTGAGGAATGTGATGAACGAATTGTGAGCAACAATTGCAATTAGTTAGCGTCAAAATAATCAGTTCATCGATTTTGTGATGCACTTGGAATCAAAGAAATTACATGAAGCATGGATCGACGCCAATAGAGTGAGCGAAGCTAATGATATGGCTAGTAAGATATAAAAAGTTGGTGCCAATTTGTCTGGCATCTATAAGACTGAGTTCGAGTGCCTATTTGTCCAGTGCCTAACTTTGGGTGCCTAAGTGTTTGGTGCCTAATTATCCGATGCCTATGTGTCCACGTACCATCGCATACGGACAGTTTTTGTTATTTCGACAAAATCAGCCCTATTTTGCTTAACCGGGTCAGGCAGGGCCAGCGGGTGCAGCGTAAACCAGTTTTCGGGTCATCTGGTCTAAAAATTGTAATTCGGTTCGGCTCTGATTAAGATTGTGGGTTAATTTTTGTGGCTAACGGGTTTGCTAGACATATAATTGAGTTCTGAAGAGCACGTTTACTTGGCCGAGCGAGAGCTATGTTAATACTTCTGTTTATTTTCTAGTCTCATTTCCATACTACACAGCAATTATTGAATGAGGAGCAATCGAACACCGATTAAGCGAACAGTGCAAGCGAAGAACCAAGCAAGAAAACTAATCCAACGCCGATATTTACGAGGGGCGCTGAATCGCGCTGCTACGACGCGTGCGATTTGCTGCAGGGACGATGAAATAATGAAGCGGCCAATTAACCGCCTTGTTTCAAAACGTGTGAAATTGGCAGCAATAATAATGAAGTCAGTTCCGTGAATTCATTACCCGGAATTGTCTAACGGGTAGAATCAATTCCACCAAGTCCACAAAAGTGGAACTGAGTCAATTAATTCCAAGTCCGGAGTTGACTTGCGCCCATCGCTGAGTGCAAGTCAACAAAATTCTTCGTTTTTAGCCATACACCGAGACGACGTCTGGATTTGCTAACTCGTTTTCGTGCTGAAAACGATTTCTCACTAGTTGTCAGCCGCTGTTTCTGACATTCTCACAAAAACGCCTTTACCTTGACCCTCCCTCAGTCTCCCCCACCCCTCCCCCCGCCATCCCACACTACTAGGCCCCTCCCCCCTCCCTCCCTTTCTTATCTCCCTGTTTGCACGTCCGTTTTCCTAACGAATCAGAATGCAAATTAATGTATAGGGCAGGTGCAAAGCCGGCCATTTGTTTACGATCATTTTACGGCGAAGTTGTTGTCGAGTCAAGCTCCTTCTAAAATACGGCTGGCCCGAGACAGGCACATTTTTTTGCTAGTTTTTATTAATTTTTTTTTTTTGGGGTGAGGCGGCTGCTCCTCTTACGGTCCAATATATTTCTGGGCTAACTTGACAAGAGATTTAGTAGGACGCGAACTGGAAATTAAGAAAATATATGCTCCTATACAAAATTAACGCGACGAGTCTTTTGTTGCATTTGTCATTTTATTTGTGAGTAACAAAATCACCGGTATCTGGGCGTCGCACTACCATACCTTTCCCTTTCTTGTTGCAAAATTCGAGTAGCTCGGTGGTCAATGGTCTAGAGAGGAGTGACACTTTTTCCGCACGTTTTCGAAGCATAACTTGTTGCACCTGATAATGGAACTTAACTCGGTTATATTGTCCACAAGGATACCCAAATCTTTCACGACGGTGTGTTCTTGCAACTGATAACTAGACAAGTAGTGAAAACCAAAAGCCTTGCGTTTGCCTAGAATTCCTAGAATTCAGTTACAGGATTTAGTAAGACGGGGTGCTTTAAGTCCCTCGGGCTCGGAGCGTCGTAAAACAGCTCATTTGTGGCAAGTGGTAGCAATTTCCACTAGGGTCCCCCCGTCCAAACTTCTGGTTTCACGTGAAATGAAAATTGGAAGGGGGAGGGGGAAAGCATAACGGAACAGCGGTGCCTAGGGCTTCGCAATCGATAATCCGGCCATCCTGTTAAACTTGCAATTTTAGTGTTTTTTCAAAAGTTTAAAAAAAAACAATTTTCATATTTTTTTTTAATTACAATAAGTGCCTTATTTGCGATCCACTTTTACAATATTATATTCCGTGTTACCAGTCGTGCTGGTCACTTCTAGTTTCGCAGAATCCAAGGGTACTTTTTTACAGAAATAAAATTTGAAGTCATGAAACAATGCAGCTTATCAAGGGGTACCAGGGTCACATTTGTTTTCTGCAAATTTAATTTTGCAAAAGTGGACGTACTTTCTGAGAGTTTGGAATTCCATTTTCGCAGAATCCATTTTCGTCGAATGGTGACCTCAAAATTTATTTCTGCGAAAATGGACAACTGTGTCTGCGAAACGGGAAGACCGTCGTCACCATGCTGCCTCCCCGTTTCTGACGCAGCCTTTTTTAATAGAGAAGGTTTTTTTTTTTCCGATCACCTAATTCCAGTGTAAAAATTGTGTTTTGAGTAGTAATAAGCCCGTGTATTACAAACGGAGTATTTGGCGTGCCATAATCTTCCAGACAAATATAAAAATATCCAGTCCTTTTCACAACTGAAAACTCAAAGAAAAGGACATTGTGTTGAAAGTGTGTGAAAAATTAAATATTCATGCCGTTTTGATCCTATGAAATAAAAGTGGGCGGAGTTATGTGTGTATTTTTTTAATGTGGTTGTTTTTTTTACGTATGTATCTTGTGTAAGGATGACTCGAAGTCTTGGATGTTTTTTTTTTTTTTTTTTTTTTACAGTGGTGAGCACACATAAGCAATTCAATTTGCTTCGTCCTCTCTTTGCAGAATTTAGAATTTAAAAAATAACGCTCTTAACATCAGCAATGTTTTTATTAACAACGAATTTCTTTCACTATTGTAATCTTCGCACAACATTCCCGAATCTTCAAAACTAACTAAATCTCATCCTCTGTGTTGTTTTTAAATTTTTTTTTTTTTTTTTTTTTTTTTTTTTTTTTTTTTTTTTTTGCACAGCCCATCTGTGTCACTCAAACACCTGGCATTTTCTCGTCTCGTCTTGTATGGGCACCAGCACACCACAATCCTGTAATTGATTTATAACGTTAACATGAGGCTGCATTTCCTCTAAATCCTTACATAGGCAACCCAAACCCTTCGATTTCGCATTAAACAGGACGGAAATCCAAATGGGCTCGAGAATGGTTACAAAAATACGGATGCAAACTTATTTACGTTGCCTTTTGGACTTAAATGTTGGACTGACTGAGCGGGAAATTGAACCCACGACCTTTGAAACCAAAGACCGAGGTCCTACCGCTGAGCCGTATACTAATTTTACTGTTCCGTCCTGTTTAATACTCAATTTCACGCTTTCATGTGTGTTCCTTTCGATTTCACTGGTGTACGTGGCGCGCAAGCAAGCAGGGACGATTGGAAAAATGCATTTTTATATGTATGTGTGCGTGTTAAATGCTGCCTACAGACGTTTCCTTTTAAGGACCGTGTCAGTATGGCTCAGCGGTAGGACCTCGGTCTTTGGTTTCAAAGGTCGTGGGTTCCATTCCCCGCTCACGCAGTCTGACATTTAAGTCCAAAAAGAATCCGTATTTATTTAACCCTTCAGTTTGGCAACCCCAAACCCTTCAATCTTCAAGCGCTTTTCAATCCTTTTGCTTAATAACCGAGCGTTTTAGTCTTCTGTATAGCCCAAACGGCTGCGAAAACCAAAGGTCGATCAACTAAAGACCAAACCGCTCCTTCTTTGGGCGAAGACTACAGAAGCGACTTTTTCCATCTGCCCGTCCGTCACCTTTTTCAACTCCGGAACAGTACCATATAGAGACATTACCATTAGATTCATCGTCCAAAAATTAGTTAGAAAACACAGTAAATTAAATCGGCGTTGCTTCCTTAGAGCTAATAGGCTTTTCTCGACGTAACTCAATGAAATATTACCATTTGATCGTCGCATTTAGCCACTACAAGAAGACAAGTAACCATAAAAATTAAAGGATTTCATTAACGATATACATTACCTTCATTTAAATTAGTCTCGACACCGTGTTGTATGGATGAATATGCCTATTCTCGAACAAACTTCTCCGTTAGCTGCTACTTACGTAATTAAAACGACGGGTAAAAAAAAATTAGGCCTAAAAGCTGAAAATTAGGCCTAAAATCACGTTGCCACGCCAACGTCAAGTCTCCACACCGTGTTGCATAAATGAATACGCCTGCTCTCGAACCCAGTTCTCCGCTAGCTGCAACTTACTCAATTAAAACAGCAGGTAAGATTTAGGCCTAAAAGCTGACAATTACGCCTAAAATCTAAAACTAGGCCAACTAAAAGCTAACACATTTTTAACCGGCAATTGTGATGTTTACTGCTTTTAGATTATGTAATATAGTTCGCTGTAGTTTCAGCTTTCAGTGTTGCGTGTATCAGACGCGTCTCTTTTCTTCTTTTCGTGCAGCGGTAGATGTATCCATCACCCCTCTCTTTTCCTATGTATGCATCCACGCAATAACAAAATAGGTGCTAGCTTGTCTGCAGAAATATGATGGTCTTGTCCCACTGGCAAACACTTTCACCCTCTCCTGACAAAGAGAACGTGTTTTTCTGGTTACGTTGGACTTAATAAAATCACAAAGCTGCACCAAGTAGAGCAAGTAAAATAACAGCCATAAAATTGTGCTTGTTCATTTCGATTTCTAATAAAACCTTGACGTGTCAACGGATTTCAGCGATTAAGATCGTAGATTAGTAAGTTAAGTACAGATACCGCATCTTAGGTCTTCCTAGCCTACGCGGGGCCCCGGCGGCAGTTGCAGCTACTAATACCTCTGACAATGCTTTGCCTTCGAGGGCAGAGCCTTGTTAGAGGTAGTAGTTGCCGCAACAACCGCCAGGGCCCCGCGTGTGCTAGGAAGAGATAAGATGAGGTACAAAAATTATCATCCACACTTGGTAGTAATCATTTTTATTTATTTTTTTGCTGCACAGTACGTAGCTCGCCGTGTAGCCTACTAATTTGCAAGGGTGCTGTCTCTTTGGCAGTCGAGCAGCAGTGACGTACTTGTGAAGCAGGCATTTTGCAAACACTGTAGTGAAAAGAATCACACGATTTCTGTTCATTGTCGTGTGAGTGGGATGTCTTAATTCCCCATCATCTTGCTCGATCAGACTTGCCTTGCTTAGAATTCTGAAATTCTGAAATTCTGAAGAATTCTAAGCAAGATCGAGCAAGATGATGAGGAAGACATCCCACTCACGTTCATGGACGGAGGGGTGGGGGTTAAAAATCTGGTAGTTTAAGCTCTGGAAAACTATGATGAAAGAAACCCTTGAGATCTGTTAGGTTAAAATTTAAGATTCGCGGCATTATAATGCGTGTTATCAACGCAGAGCTTACGCATTATGTTGTAAATGACAATAATCTAAACATTATCGTATTGCAGGCGAGTTTTATCGGTGTGTGAATTAGGTCCGTGTTACTCGCATTTCGCCATTGGGCCAGTATTGCCATTGTAAGGGCCCACGCAAATAATCAAAGATCCTTGGTTTTCTGCTTGTATTTCTCCAACTCAATTGTCCTTCTCGTCGTGAGGCAGATAACTTGGTTTGGCAATTTTTACAATTACTGTCGTTTTACTGTATCACATAATTTACCTATTCTGAATTTGTGTGTTCGTGTTCATTACTTATCTTGAGTGCTTTTTTTTTGGGGGGGGGGGGGGGAGGATTTTTCCTCCACAATGATCTTTAGGCCGCTATATATATGGTATCCTTGTATGAGAGCACTCCTCTAAGCGTCGATTCCTTCAGCACAATCTGGCTCCAGAATTCACTGAATTTTTGTGTGATTTTAACTGTTCTTCGTGTTCCCAATTTTCACCCTGTAAATCAATCCTGTATCAAGAGCCGCGTAATAAATAAGAGCGGCGTTTCAAGAAACGTTAAATTGTTGTTTTGGGTTTTTTCATCTTATTTTTTAATGAATTTCTTTGAACCTTCAGTCATCCGAAGCAAACTAATACTCGTACATGTGAACCGGCTCAATTTTTAACCTTACTAGACGTTTTCGAGGAGAAATTCTAGTTAGTGGTGGAGGATCAAACCCAGGGGTGCGAACCGGCAAACCTCCGTTCAACGCAAACGGCCGAGTAAAGTCCAAAACAGGCCAGATTGGATCCCATAGCCGCTGAAGGAGCACGGTAGTCTCTCAAACTCCCCTGGCTGACACGTATAGGCTACTGGCAGGGACTTTGCCAAGGTTCCCTTCGTTGCGACCTTTCCTCATCGACGCAGCACCTTGGAGAAATAATCCCCATGCACAGCAATCAGCCTTTTTTAACCTAGCCAAACCTTGACGATAACACAGGAGTTTTTTGCGGTTCAATTTTAATTCTCGGACGGTAGGGCTCGCCTTACTTTGGGCAGAAGACTGTCGAAGGCACTTGGGTTTTTGGTTATGGTTTATTTCACATTATGTTTACAGTAAACTGAATGTATAACGCCACGTTTCCTTCCACTACGAGTGGGAAAAAAAAACACGTAAATGTCCACTCGTAGACTCTTACCAGTAACTGTGTAGAGTCTACAAGGTCATATCCTCATGTTTTTCACTCGTAGTGCAAGGAGAACGTGCCGCCATACAGTCAGGTTCCAGCAAACATAATAATCTGGAACAAACCCTAGATATGGAATTATTGTGTACGCGGTTTATCTTGAGTCCTACAGGTATTTTATGAGCGGCTACGTTTTCCTGGAGGGGGCGCATTTATCGACGGCCGCCATTGTTTTTGTAACCATCTCGGATATCAACAAGGCACTCTGCTACCAAAAACATACAATTGATTATCTGTGTCGTTCAGGGGCGAACTCAAGGTAGGCCGCGGACACTATAATAGTTTTGATCGGAATTTCAAATTAATAATCCAAAATCAGGGACGTCTCACCAGAACGGAGATTCGAACCGAATTAATTATTACAAAACCGTTGCCATGCCTCCCGCAGTAGCCGCGAGACCAAAGTACAAAGTTTACGTCATGTGATTCGGTATTGTTTACAAATGATTTAGCATTGTTTGCAAATGGTACACAATCGTTCACAATAATTGTCGCCAAGGTAATTAGAAGTAAAACCAGGAAACAGGAGGGTCCCATCTTGGCGCAGATTGACAAAGGCCCTCTAATGAGTTGTCCAACGGGCGAAACGGTCGGGGTATTGCTGCGTTGAAAGCTGTCTCAAGTTGATTGTGCCGAAAACATCATGTCCGTCCTGGAACTCGAAGTGTCGCATCTTTTCGGCTACTAGCCTATGCTCTCACACTGCCTAGCCGTGATAACACCGTTAAAGTGCTGAAAATGGACTGAAAAAAAATTGAATTTTGAGCCGAATGAAATTAAAGACGAACTCGCTACAAAACGTACATTGCATTTTTATTGCCCAACATTTTCAAGTCGGTAAAAGACTCAGCGCCTGCATTATTTACAATTCGCATTGGTGAAACCTGCAAAAATGGACGATTTGCGGCAGACGCCTTCGTTTATGAGACGGATTTATGAAAAATTAAACACGCGGAAAATGACGTTTATGTAGGTGTGAATTTCGTACTCAACGTTGGAATACTCGATTGCTTTCACTCCTATGTAGTGGTTTAACGATACATATTGGTTGCAGGCTCTGCTTATATTTATAACGCGCCGAGTAAATAGCGTATAGGTAAGACAAGCAGGTGGTAAACCCTTACCGGTAAAGCTTTCGCAGCTGCCTAATTGCCGTGGTGTGATCACCCAAAATTCACGTCTGGCTCTCGGCAATCGAAAACTAAAACCCATTATAGGAAATAGATGCGATTACACACGTGCCATCGTTTACGGCCCATCCTGCAGATTCGCTCTTAAGTGGATATCTCAAATTCGATGGAGGGTTGGACCACAAATCGGGGTGGTACCGCTTACAAAACTTCTAAAGCTGTTTTAGGTTAATACGAAAAAGACTGTTTTTGAAAAATTGCCGTTCTGCAAATGGCTCGCAGATTTCGAGTCGACCGCCGTAATATACACTAAAGAACTGCAAAAAAATATAGATATGCAGTCCAGATGTGTTCCATACGTTCTGGCAAAATGTTTAAATCAGAAATAACGTGCTAAAAAAAATCTCTGCCCAGTACACGTCTATTTTCCTTGTCTTGTTATATTTATTTTTAAGTATCAGTAAATAAAATAGCTTCAGTAAGGCGAAACGCTTTCCGTTGGCAAGCGACTAACTGTGAGCGGCCGTCTTGGCAGAGGCAGAGTGGAGGTGGCTGCCGCATTGTCAAGCCGGAGCTTGTCACTGCGGCAGCCACCTCCGCTTTGCCTCTATCAAGATGGCCACTCCCAGTTAGTCGCTAGGCAGCGGCTCACGCTTTCCGTCGGCCGATCATGGGGCACCAATCAGAGGCGTACGCAAGAGGGGGGGGGGTTACCAGGGGGCACGTGCCTACCCCCCCCCCCCAAGAAAGTCTGGCGCCCCCATGTCACAGGCTAAATTTGTTTTTAGTGATTTTTTTGTATGACAATAAATGTCATGAATATTTCAAATTGTTATGTAGGCCTAAAATTTGCAATCTCAAAATTCGAAAAAATGCTGCTGAAGTTGTTGAAAAGTTGCTCCGTTGCTCCACACTCCCCCCCCAAAAGTTACTGCAAATGCTGAAAACTTGTTTTATGGGCCCAAAAAATGCTCTAAAATGTGTTAAATTTTAGAGCTCCTGGACCTCGCTGGGGGGGCTTACAGCGCTCCCCCAGACTCCCAGCTGGTTATTCAAATTTTTTTGTAGGAGCACAGGGCGCCCCTTCATGCATTGTGTCTCCCCCCCCCCCCCCTACAAAAATTCCAGCATACGCCACTGGCACCAATGTCAACAATCACTTTTGTTAAACGTAGAATAATTAATAGTAGAGTCTACAGTAATTAATTATTGTAGAACAAGGGTGTTAATGATTCCCTCCTTATTTACAATTCTAGTTCTTTTATTAATCGACCTGTCTTTTGTAGTTTCGTGCGGTATGAGCACGTAAGTAAAGCCACCCGGACACTGGCCAAGCTTCCAATCCCTTTCGCTGTGAAACATAGAAGATTACGTTCAGGAAAAGAAAAGATTTCAATTGCTGAAAATTGCCACAAATGCCAACAAATCCAAACAAAAACGTGCGTTTTTAGCCTGAGGAACCCACTCTCAACAGCACAGGCTCGACAAAAGGGGCCATTTAAAGGTGAATAGGAAACAAGCCATTAGCGAAAACTACACTGCAAATAACGAAGTGCAGTAAGCAGTGGCGTAACAACAATGAGGCAGAGGAGGCAAGCAACTCCGAACCCACCGTTTTGCAGGCGCCATTTTTGGTCCCAATTTAATTTTGTAACCGGAAAATTAAAAAATGTATATATATTTCGTGTGTGTGTGGTTTTTTTTTTGTTTTGTTTTTTAATGATTGCTGCAGTTCCGTGAAAGTTGTGTGTTGTGTCGCAAAAACTGATTAATTTTTTTGTATGAGGTGGGGGGAGGGGGCACTGAGCTCCCCCTTGTTTGGCAAAAACTGCATTTTTTTAATGAATGGGGCTCTCACCTCGTGTAGGAAACAATTTTTTTTTATCAACTGGGGCTCCACCGGGCTCCTCTCGTCTTGGATGGCAAAAACTGCATTTTTTCTTTATGAAGATGGGGCCTCCACTGGACTTCTGCCTCCAGTCCCCAATTTTAGAGTTACGCCCCTGACAGTAACTCACTTACGTTACATTCAAGTTACCCGGATTCCAACCAGCAAACTAGTCCATCACCAGTCACTAACATTCCACCTTTACCAATATGGCCACTTGTCCACTGGCATAAAGATAGTTCACTGGGCCCGTTATTAAGGCGCGTTTACGTAAGGGCACGTTTTATGCAACCACTCGCTTTTGCATTCTCGCAGCTAGAAGATAGAAATCACCTCAAATTCCGACCTGGCGGCGGTTTTATGTCTGCCGCCTCGCAACGAAAACTGCAAATAACGTGAGTTCAGAAGCGTTTGGGAAAATTGTTTCGTCATGAGGAATTCTTTATATTATTGGCACGGATTATAAGACTGCAAGTATTTACTCAAACGATGTCGGATTTAGCTAATCCGTTTAGCGTTGTTACCATGGCAATGTCACCTTTGCCATCGCGATTGAGTTCTAGCTGCGAGAATGCAAAGGCGAGTCGCTGCGTAAACGCGCCCTAACAACTCGTCTTTGCATTCTCGCAGCTTGAAGCTAGAAATCATTTGAAATTCCAACATGGCGGCAGTTTTACCTCTGCCGGCTCGTAACGGAAACAGTCAATTATATGTGAGTTCAGAAGCGACTGGGAAAATCGTTTCGTCAGGAGGAATTCTTTAGCTTATTGTCATAGATTATGAGACTGCAAGCATTTACTCTTGAAAATGTCGGATTTAGCTAATCCAGGTAGCGTTGCTACTATGGCAACGACACCATTACCGTGGTGATTACATTCTAGCTGCAAGAAAGCAAAGCAGAGTCGTTGCGTAAACTCGCACTTAAGGTCACAACTGTGACCAGGACTCCATTCGACCGAATGTGCTCAGTCATAAGGGAATAGTGAGGGAATACAAAGTGAGGGAATACAAACCAATACACCCTCATTAATCTCAATGAAGGAAAAGTAAATAGACACAAGTCGATTTAAATAATATAAAGGTAAATCGGAAATGAGCCATTAGTGAAAATCCTACACTAGAAATAACGTAGTACAGTAAGCCACCTTTATGCACTTACGTTTCATTCAAGTGACATGCCTGGGATTCGAACCGCCGAAATAGTCCATCACCAGATCACCACCCCACTGCCTTTACCGACCGATCAGGTCACTTGTTCACTGGTATAAAGTGGGACGCCTCTTGTTTGTACCTTTATTTTGGCTTAACGACTGGCCCTAAGATGCAAGCAGCTCCGTTACGAATGTCACATTTAAAGCCCTAACTTGACTGGCTGCAAGCGGCTGCACGACGACGCAGTATGGTGCAAAAAAGACTTCAATATTGGTCCTTAAACAGAACGCCAACCAGGATAGAATATATAGTAGTGCCACTCTTTCTCTGACAATGCCTTACATTTGGATGAAATTAGTACCTGCTTTCAACGATTTACCACCAGAGGGCGCTGTCGTCAAGTAACAGGAAGTGTAAAGCATCATGGGTAATACGCTCTAACAGACTTGGATTCAGTAAGACGCCCTTCTTTTCGCCCTCCATATTTATCCAGTACCCCCTTGCAGCTAACCCAATTACTGGCTCCAGGATAGAGTTATATAGTTATAGTATATTATATAATACGACGTTATTGTCACTGTTTTATATTTTAGGGTTTTATACCCATGTGTATTGCCTCACATGACAGTGCCTCCGCCAAAATTGTCCGCACCCACGTCTCACTATACATAATAGCGGTAGGCGTAGGATTTTGTTTGAACGTCACGCCTGTAATGTCTGTAGTGAGCACGTTGGATTACCTCTTGCCATCAGCAAGCACAGTTTCAGTCGTGCAGGAAAATAAAGTCGCCATTTTCGGTAAAAAAAAAAAAAAAAAAAAGGACGCAGAGTACTACGGAGGCAATAGTTTAATCTGAGGTGCGCGCGTCAAAATATTCTGCGGCGGCGGAAATCAGTTCTTCCCGTGAGATGTTCCCTTTGTTTTTCTGGAGGTGTGCGCCGTAAGTTAGGCGCCATGAAAAGAAGTATACGCGGTACGCTTTGATGCAAATAATAAAATAACTATGAACCGTCGTCACTTTCACTGTCGACGTAATGGAGTGGGCTCCGCTTTCTTTGCTGCCTGGCTGGGTTTCTCGCTTCCCGTCTGTCCTACTTCCTCAACGGCGTGTCCGCTTTCGCAAAGCTCCTGTTAATTTGGAAGTTAGGTAACAATAAACCATACAATTGATTCAGGTTGTGTAAATATATTTTCACACTAGCAGTTGTGTACCCAGCGTCGCCCGGGTTTTGTTTAGCCCATGGTTGTTTCCCAGTTTCCGGCCCTTTCCCTTCTCCTTTCCTCCTCCCTTTTGCTACATGCAGTTAAATTTAGATGTGTATAGTCGAATTAAATACCGCCCCTCCTCTTCCCGGCTTTGCCTTTTTAGGTTCAGTTAACACGTAATCGTATGATCAATGGCAACAGACACACTGCTTCCCCTCCCCCTCTTCTTCCAATATGTTTAGTGATTATAGCTTTAGAATGCCAAGAGCAGGCCCATAACAGACGCACTGCCCAACATACGGGTACTCCCAGTACACTGCGCTCCCTCCCCCTCTCTTCTCCAAATGGTATAAAAGTTCATATTTCGACGGCTCGAAGTTCATGGTGAATACGCCCACCCGCAATGCGTCGTGGGCAGTGGCGACTTCCCTCAACCTAAGCTTTCATATCACCCAAATCGGTATGTCTCACACAATATTTGTGGACGGATACACCTAAAAATGTCTATTATTTTTAACGAGTAAACAGACAGTGTGACTACAGTAATTTTTATTTCCGCGAATTTGACCAATCGCCAGTTATTGCTGTGGAAGTCGATTGCTAGAGCAAATCTTCTTCTTTCTGATTGGATCTTTCCCTTCTTTCCAATCGATAAGCGTTTCTTCCATCTCTCGTCGTTTCGTTTCTTCTGATTGCCGTTGAGTGTTTTTTTTTTTCCTTTTTTTTCGTTTTTCCCGTTGTATATTTTTTCCCCTCCTCTCCCTGTTCAAAGGCTAGTTGGAGCCTGTCATTTTTGCCCCAGATACTTCATTTTGTAGATTAGAAGGCAATCAATACTTCGACTTCCTCGGGATGGGGTATATACACATCCGATGATTGGTGAACTGAATCAAAATACAACGTGTGCAGAGTGCAAACAACAACGGTGCTGAAAGTCAAGACTGGTTGACGCAAGAAAAAGATGTAGGCTATTGACACAATGAGTCCAAGTTTTTTTGTTCCTTACTGCCAGTCCGTTAGAAACTAGGTTTCAGATTAAATTTTTTCCTATAGTGTGACCCAGGAATGCGCTTTGTCGGCTACGAACTAATTAATAATTAAACCTATACGAACGAATGGAAATCGTAAAAAACTAGAAACACAGCAAAGAAACGAGGGCAAAGAAAGGGTCTGAAATTGTACACTAACAGTACGCGTCACAGTATGCGCAGTTTAATAAAAGTCTAAGTAATAGTTATTGGTGAGAAACTCATGGTTAGCGATTTTTAACCCACGTTTGCGATGATTGGCACGACGAGAGTATGCAAATATGTCGAATGCGCAGCACGAGACAGATTTGCATACTCGACCCAGGACAATCATCGCAGCCGTGGGTTAAAAATCGATAACCGTTAGTTTTCCCCAATAACTAATTTATACCACGGTTGGGACGTCAAGCTAACTCGTATTTGATTAAAACGTGTTTGTGTTTTGTGAAAGTTGCTTTTAGAAATACGGTAAGCAATCAGTATGTCAATATGAATGAAGGTCATCCCATTTTAGTTTGTGGAGGAGAAGTGGGTGTTGGACGGACGTGTCCTTCGGCAGCTCAAGTTTGTTGTGCGGGCGGGGGAGGGGGGGGAGTTAGACAGACGCGTCGTTCGGCAAGGTTTGGCTGGTAAGCTCGCTCGTGTTTTCGAAGCTGTTTGGAGTGAATAAACTTCGACATGTGAGGCAGCAAAGATAGAAAGACATTGCGGGCATTGAAAGACATTGTGTGCAAGGTAAGTAATTCTCTTTGTGCGTTTGTAGTTTGAGAATTGTTTCAAAACGAACGGTAATCGAACGGTGTAATCGAACGGTAATCGAATGGTAAACGAACGGTGTATCGGTATGAATGAAGGCCATTCCATTTTAGTTTGTGGAGGAGGCGAGGGGGGGGGGGAGTTAGCCGAAGTGAATAATCTTAGGTATGGGCCAGACACGTGAGAGTTAGCAGGGATTTAGGATTTCATTCGGGATATTCCGACAAGTTAATGCGTCATTTAAGTAGGCTATGCTACTTCTTAAACTTTAAAATTAACAACAACAAAAAATGTCAAGAATTTGATGTGGAATGGCGTGATGTGTGTGCTCGCTCTATGCGGGTTCAGCCGAAATACGACCACAATTACGTAGTTTAATTAATAATTTATTGCATCCCAATCCCATACTTTAAAATCTACTCTACATTAAAACTAAGCGTATGCCATTGTTGGTGTGGCCTACTTCCACAGACAGCGTTAAAATTCAAACGATTAAAATCAAAAATGAATCGTCCAATCCAACACTTCCTCCACAATCATTCTTCTTTTTTTTTTCGCAGAACCGTTTGAAATCCGTCCGTTACTTTGCGGCACAGGTGTTGGCCAATACAAGTGGGCCCTCTGTTGTCCACCCCCTCCCCATCCCTGGTGGTCCCCCTTCCATATCATACTGAAGCCATCTTCTTACGGCACGCGCTGTTACGTCACAGCGCGTGCGTGAACAAACGGTCGACAGGTGCGCCTCGTGCCATGGAAGGGGAATGTTCGTAGTAAAACGGGGGTGGTGGTGGGGGGGGGGTCGTAATGAGTTTCCATCTCCTTCTTCCATGTATTTGAAGTGATATAATTACACCTTCGAAACATGGGGATAAATACTGTGGTTATTCGTCAAGTTATTATTACTCGTCCCGTCGTTCATTGTACTGCATCGGTAACTTTTCTTGAGGTAAACTCCCGTTTCGCCATATCCCGCTTCGCCTAAAAGAAAGCAGATGAAAAGCTTTTGCCTAAAGGGCAAATCCAGTTTCGCCAAATACCGTTCACGAAATTTTAGGCACAGGAATAGTTTAAAACATGACTCCCTTGTAATGGTTAGACATTTATAGACAAACACCCGTTTTGCAGAATATGTTTTTTTTTTCAAATTACCTGCCTCGCTCGCTGCGGCCAAACACATAACATCAGAAACCACAACTAATCACAAATTCCTTGCCAAGTAGTCATTCATGCATTTTTAACTTTTGACATGGTAAATTTTTGAAGAATATTTTGATCCAGCGAAACGGGAAGTCCCGTTTGGGAAAGGGTAACCACCATGAGTATAACTAACTAATTAAGGCTGGGCCGATACCACTTTTTTACCGATTCCATCCGATACCGATTTCGAATAGGATAATCTCCCGATACCGAACACCCCGATACCGATCACTGATACAGTCCCTAATGAAGAAAAAAATTTGAAATCATTGCAATCAATAAGGCATAGGCCTAAATAAATATAATTATTTAAAAAAAAATAAATTGGTTTAAAATAAAACTGCATACACTAAAATCATTTAAAAACGCAAAATTCCAGTAAAAATTTAACATTTTGCCTTGCAACTCCTAAACAGTAAGAGAATGCTGCTTGTAGTTTGGACCATTGGAAAGCTGGCGAAAAACCTTCAAAATGGTGTATTCAAACGTCAAATTCGGTCGACGTGAAGTGAAAATATCATCGATTTGGTTTATTACCGATTTATCTGCCGACCCCGATTTCTACCGATACTGCAAATATCGGTAGAGATCGGTATCGGTAATCGGTATCGGCCATGCCTTACTAACTATTCTTAAAAGAGAACCTTGGCATTGACCTTGTGACGACCAAGCATTCTAAACAATATTTAAAGTACACCTTCTTCCGTCCGTATTGGTCTCATTATACCACTGCTTGTCTCTGTTAAATGTTTGCCTTTTAAATCCCTATTATATACAACTAAGGTATTAAATTTCGTGTACGTAAAAATTTTGTCAAGTTAGTTTTGACGAAACGGGATTTGCCGTTTAGGTAAAAGCTTTTAATCTGCTTTCTTTTTGGTGAAACGGGATTTGACGAGACGGGAGTTCACCGTTGCTTTGCACTCCCCGTGGTCTTAAAGGCCGGTTGCCACCAAATTATTAGCATTGCAGTATCTAGGCCTATCGAGTTCTCTCTCGCAGGAAGCAAAGGAATGCACAAAGCATAACTTTTAAACGCAACAAACAAGCCACGTGACTCCTTAATTATTGAGTAAAAATTTGGTACGCCCTCGTGCACCTGGAAACAAGCTATAAAGATTAACAATATTAGTGTCACTAGATGGCGCCAGGGGAATTTCTTTGCAGTTTTCCGTGGCGCCATCTGGTGACATCAGTATTATCTTTATAGCTTGTTTCCAGGCGAACGAGGGCGTACCAAATTTTTACTCGATAATTAAGGAGTCACGTGGCTTGTTTGTTGCGTTTAAAAGTTTTGCTTTGTCCATTCCTTTGCTTCCTGCGAGAGGGAAGTCGATAAGCCTAGATGCTACAAAGCTAATTTGGTAGCAACCGGCCTTTAAGCGACTATTTTTAACTGTAGAAAGCTTTTGTTTTTAAATTATTTTCTTTGAGCCTTAAATCCACCAAAGCAATTTAATGCGTGTGTGGCTGAACCGGCTAGATTTTGAACATTACCAGCCTTTTTTTTTAAAGAGAAGAAATATCTGGTGAGGGAGGGGCAACACCGGGGATTTGTACCGGGAAACCCCCGATCATCGTAATGGCCGAAAGATTATCCAGAATTAGTCAGAATAAGTTACCATAGCTGCTGAAGGAGCATGGTAGCCTCTCACGCTACCCTGGCCGGCAATCCTGGCGGGGACTTTGCCAAGGTTCTTCTGTTCCGCAAACCAGGCTGGATTATATCTTTTGGCCTATCAAAGTGAAGGATATCTTTTTTTTTTCTGCCTTCCGGCCTGAGCGACGCCTTGCCACTCGAAATAATCTGACGTTTAAGTCCAAAGGGAATCAGAAATAGGATTAGTACGTATTTATTTAATACTGATTCAACCGCCCGATTAATTTTAACCATCACGTCACGGATAAGCCTACTTGCCAATATCAGCTCGTTTTCCCAAATTTTTCAGCAGCTACGAAATTTTCGTTTGAAATAATCGTATCAACGGATGGGCGATCAAGCTTATTTTCAACACCCCCATACGTCTAATGGTTATCAGCGTTGTGTCAAATATTAGCTCGTTTTCCCAATTTTCTCAGCATCTGCGAAATTTACTTTTGAAAGTTATCGTATCAACGGACGGCCGATCAAGCTCATTTTCCATAGCGTACGTCTAAGTAACCATCGTCGTTATGCCAAATGTCAGCTCGTTTTCCCAATTTTTGCAGCAGCTACGAAATTTTCGTTCGAACGTTACCGTGACGACTGACGGCCGTTCAAGCTCATTTTCACTGACATAAGCTGTACAACCATCGTCGCCCTGCATGCCAAAATTCAGCTCGGTTGGATCGTTCTGGCAAGGCGGTAAGACCAATTCGTTTCCAACTTTAAAAAAAAAGATTAAAAATGTTTACTTTTCACCCAAACCGGTTCCCCAACTAAACAAACATTACAGGGCCGCAAAACCCCT
>JAHWFP010107495.1:0-14714 GCA_023313725.1 Lithobius niger
TGTGCTGCCAGGTTCACTAAATCAACACCCACAAACTGTTGCCTAGGCTAGCATTTCCGTAGTAGATTGTTGAAAGCCTTATTCACGTAGCCTTTTAGACATTGCTGCAGTACGACTGTCGAACAGAGATGTTTAAAAATAGGTTACAACAGGCTCAGTATTTCATTACGAATGCCGTATATGTGAGTTCTGGTTTTACTAATCGTAACTTTTTCCCATTTTTAGCGTTGATATTTTTGTGTTTCCCTTTCTTTTTTACATATTTTTTTTCAACAGTTTAGGTCGTCCATCGGCCCCCGGGACACTGTAGGCTCACTTGTAACACTCTTCGATGGAGAATGCATGAATCACGAAGGTATATTATTTTGTGTAAGGTTTGTCTTTCGTTTCATTGTTTGGCTTATGTGAACAGTTAAGAAGTATTACAGCCCATACAGTTTAAATTGTAAAAAATTGGATTTCTTGGTAAAGGATACTTGGTTATGTCTTTTAGCCTAACCTGTTAATGACTTACTCACCATGAGGTTTATTTACATAACAGTCGATTAGACTACAAATCAATGGTCCGTATAATCTTACTTCGGGTGGAATTGGAAAAACATTAAATTCCAAATCAGAGAACATTACTACAACAAATTTACAAGTGTACAAACTTAAATGCACGGTATAATCCTCTCACTAACAGAAAGCTTGATAAACTGAAGAAATAGTATTGAGGTTGCTTGGGGAGACAAGGCGAGTTAGTTTATCTCTCAGTATGATGATGGCCAGAAAGCTTCAGATTGAAGAAAAATGGTGTGAGTTTTAGTTAGACCATGAAAAAAAATATGTTTGGTTCTCGGGCTTTTCATTCTAACAGTAACCAGGCCACCAGGCTTTTTATTTTATTGGAAGTACCCCTGGTCTGCCTTTAATTGCCCAAAACACTTGGATTTTAATTTTACAGAGCTGTAAGTGGTTAGCTTAACATAAAAGTACAAACATTGCATCCAGGTTATGCTAAATAGTGCTTATTTTCAGCTAACTGAAATGCTTCTCATTTTAAGCAGTAAAAAAATTAGCTCGCGCTAGCAAATAAAAAGCGATGTCAGAAGCAAATTTGAGCACCAGGCAGATCCTGAGTTGAGTAAAAATAATTGTTTCATGGCCTTATATACCTTTTGTTGGAAGCATTCGATTGATTGTAGAAGCAGTTTGATTATTGAGGATTGTTTGCTGGACAAAATACAAGAAATCTGCAATTAGTGTGGATTTCCATGAATTACGACAAATAATAGCATACGTTTGTGGACATTTTCTCGACCAAGGACCATAATACAAACTGCCAAACACAAAATCAGTCTTTTCTTCTGTCAACAGTAGCTGTTTAATGACGTATCATGTCGTCAGATTTAGTTAAAGAGATCGCAGGAGAGGTAAACATAAACTAGTTGGAGGAGTAAATGGCAGTTCTCGTCATACCAAATATTAATATTTTTGATTATGTGAAAAATGACAAGAGGACACAAGGTACGATTCGTAGTTATTAGTAAAGTTGTCGTTCATAGGCAGTTAACCTTTTAATTTTGGCGTCAATGAATTGACTGTGTTCCGTTAAGAGTGGTTAATGCTTTATCCATTTTAGTAAATATAGTCGATAGAAAAATTATACTGGCTATGATATAGCTAACAGAATATAAAGCAACTCCCTCTGTTTTATCTCCCCTACATAATTATTTGTATAACAATGCTATTAATACTATTGGTTGAGGAAAGTTAAAGATCAGATAACGACAATGAAATGTCATTTTCACAAAGTAATCTGTAAAAAAAACATCAAATATGTATCCGAATGAGCTGGGCACAGCGTTTTTCTTTACCATGTTTTGCTGAATAACAATTATGGGTCAGTCTGTATGGCTATGATATTGATCTGTCGACAATGCAGTTTCCATCAACATACATTTTTCTGTTTTTCCTCTTTTACATGATTATTTGTACAACAATACTATTAATACTATCGGTTGGGGAAAGTTAAACCAAACCTGGTATGTGATACACATTTGATATTAGTTGTAACGTAATCCCTAAAACTAACATCAAGTGTGTATCGCATACCAGATTCACTTTGATGCTTTTACAGTCGATGCTGGACTGGTGCGTTATATTAGGTTTTAAAAAGCTTACGGTAAAAATTTTATGCCTTTCACTTCTTCCGACTAAGTTCCAAAGCCTGGCAACCAATTGTAACATTGTAATTTTTTTTTTAAGTTTTTTAATAGAATTACCAGCTATTCTGTGATCCAGTTGAAACAATACTTGTTCTCCTCCTGCTTAGCTGGAACATAATTTAATTGTTTACCCTGCTCAGGAAGCATTCAGCATAATGGTTTAAATTATCAGCTGGAATCAGCATTTTTCTTCACCCTGTTTTGCTGGACCACAACTTAATTGTTCGGACTGTTTAGCTGGAACACACCTTAATTGTTGAGACTGTTTAGCTGGCACACTTTTTAAGTGTTGATCTTTTTTAGCTGTAACACAACTTAATTATGCATCCGTTTCAGTTGGCGGACATATTAATTTGTCACCCCGTTTAGCTGGAACACAACTTTATCGTTCATCCTGATCAGCCAGAACACAGCTTAATTGTTGACCCTTAGAATGCAACAAACAAGCTTTTATGTTTTAAATTAATTCAATGATGCTAACATAAACTAAAGAACAAAATATGCGTATACATGAACCAGATCAATTCTGATCCTTACTAGACATTTTTGAAGAAAGTAGTTATGGTTATGACACTCTTATGAATCGAAACGGGGCACTTCTGATCATGGTGGTTTAGAATCCCATAACAGAAGATAAAGAAACCGGGCAGACTTATCACCCAGGCTTTGGTTGGCAGATCAACCAAAGACTTTCTATGGTCTCTTTTGTGAGTTGGCAATGAATTAAGATTTTTTGAATAGCTAGGCAGAATGCTGCAACCAAACCGCCATACGACCACATTAATTTTTAGTTTATGTAATGAGTTGAAGTGGTATACACATCTTTCCATAATTAAAAGGGGTAAATTTTGTATCAAATATGTACTTGATTTAAGCAATCTTAGTTGGCTGAACAAAAGCAGAGTGGAATGAAAAAATGATGGTTCCTATTTGGTCATAGTGTTTGCACAGTATTACTTTACTTTATCTTTCAATTCTATTTTCCAGCTTTAATATATCACTCGAGTCACAAACAACTTGTTCGTAATACATTCCCTTCTCACTGCGGAACAGATCATCAGAAGGTTAGTTCTTCGGCCATCAGTTACATAAAATTGCAGCGCATCTAGGACACATTCGATGAAAAATTTATTTTAACCTTTACTTGGTGGTATGATGTAAAAATCTCCTGTTATTGGGGAAGAGAAAAGTATGCTAAAAATCGTGTAAGCTGAGTCGAAACCTGGAAAGTTTGAAGTCGTGCCTTCTAACCGTAATCCTGCATGATATGGCACATTTTTTAAATTAATATCGTCTGATGTAAATTTCGATTGATTGATAAATGAATACAGAAGCAACTCTGTTTGTGTGGCTCTTTGAACTTAAATGTCAGACATCCTGAGCGGGAATTGAACCCTCATCCTTTGAGACAAAGGCCGAAACTTGACAGATCAGCCATACTGCAATAGTATAAAAGAAATGGGTACAGTCAACAAATAACATACCTTTTGGCCCACCATTCAAGGGTCTAATTCCCATCCTTTCATTCTGCTATTTAAGTCCAAAGAGTTAATGCAAAAGATTATTTTTAAGTAAGTTCCAGTTTAGCTGTTGGTTGGTAAATATTTGCAGTTTTAGGCCCGCGTGGAGTCCAAACAAGAGATATCCTTACATCCGGTCATTCCCGTGATGTGCAATATTCATTCCAACGTGATATCGTTGGAATGAATATTGCACGTCGCGGGAATGCCCAGAAGTATTTTTGAGATGGATTTGCTCTAAATTGAACGATTATTACACGTAACGTTTAAAAAAAATTATCTTCCTAACATTCACCATTGCAATTTTGAACTTCTGAATAGCTAAGAAATTCTAACCTGATCGTGTAGCATTCCGAGCGTTAAAGGTTAAAAGAAAAAGAGGGAAACGAGCCACACATAAAAAAATCATACAAAAGAAACAACGTACTGCAGTAAACCAATGTTACGCACGTACATTTCGTCTGACTGACATAACCTGGATTCAAATGGGTAATCCACAATTTTAACATAAATGAGAGAAAAGTCATACCAACATTGTAGTTACCAATTTTTTTTTATATAATAGAACAAGAATTAAAATATTTGTATCGCATTTTAATCACAAACGATGGCAGCTGATCAGTAAAACCTAACGGGATTCCATTCATGATACTTACTTCCTTTTGGTTTAAAAAGAATCTTTGAATTTCAATCCTTTCAGTCAGGAGATCAATTTGATCATAAAAACCAAACTATGCAATTGTTGTTTGTGCGGACTGTTTGCTTCTTTCCATCAGGGGGTCGGAACTGTAGCAGCTCCTACAGCCACAACGTAACTTCACGGAAGGTTTACTAGTGCGCAGCTTGACAAAGACTGCAGAAGCACAGACAACATTGCGATGGAAATCGTAGCCGACCCACATTGGAGTTCGAAGGTATCAGCAAAAAACACTGCACTGTTGCAAACAGCCTAAACAATTCGTGGTATTTTTACAAACCGCATATGGCAAATGTTAGCTACCACAATACACCTTCACGGAATTCGCTGTCCCACGCTCTCGTTATTGTTGTTTGCGGGTCATTTTTTGGCTGCGTGATTGCAGCGTAACAGTGGCTTGTTGGGACAACATCAACTATTTTCTACAGGCACAAACTGGCGCGGATGCAATTTACCAAATATCGTCATATGTTTTCGTCTGTCTTATCTGGAGTTAGAATGCCAAAGTTCCGGTTTCATGAAAGTATTGTGTGTATAAAACAAACTGTCGTTTGTCCCAACAATCTACCGTAGTAACAACACACGTTTACTCCTGTTTGCCTCCGCTGTTTGTCTCTGCATCCCGCTTGTCCCCCTAGTTGACGTTGAAGCCACAAAATAGCGCTTTTGCTTGTTGCTTTCGGTAAGAGCATGTTTCTCCCGTAAATAAGTCAGTATATTACTCTCAGATTCTATGCTATGAATTGTTAACATGGCATCGTTAAATATTTTGGAGATGACCCATTATTATGGAGAACATTCAACACCACGTTGCATGGTACAATACTCTCGAACGTGTTTTTTGCTATGTAAGATGCAGCAATTTACATCGCACCCATTGAATTAGTAATCTAGCACGAATAACAATAATACGCTACAAAAAAAAACAGCAGACCAAGGCCAAAATTCCTCAAGCCTTCGAATTAATTAAAAACCGTAATGAAATTATTAAACAAATAAAATTATATTACTTCTACACCTTTCCAAAATTTAAGAGCAAATTTTTGCTGTTGTGTTATTTTTTGCACATTTTCAGTACAAAACAGTTCTTGAGTGAAACTAGTGCATTTGCTTCTTGTCACAAAGCTTATTGGAATTCTACCTTCACATAGCTGACGAGCTAGTTAGTGCATACCTGTAATGATCATTTATTTTTGTTCTGTACCAGGTGTACATCGGTTCCCCCAATCTGGAAACAGTTGGTTACTCAATGTATCAGTACATTATACGCCAACATCTGACTTCTTTGGAGTTCAGCATTAAAGTAAGGCGTAATTTTGTGCTTATAGCCTATTTAAAATTATTCTAAAATTATTTTTAGTCTACCATTAGATGACCAATATTTTTATGGACAGTGTTGCTGAATGTAGTAGACCATGTTTTTTAATAAGTTATAGTCAGCGTTTCTTTTGAATTCGATGTGTAGCGTACACTGACAAACATATTTGAGAAAATTATTAGGTAAGCTGAGACGGAAAAAACTATTTTAGGTATTGTTATCACACACACAACACATTTCATTAGTCTGGGGTCATATATTGAGATGGCCTAATGGTATTCAAGTTTATCATTTAACAGCAATGGGCAAAATGGCGAAAAAGGCTAAAATTTTTACACGGATTGTTTATAATTTACTTTTAACTTTATCTTATTTGATACAGTCAGAAAATACATCGACATGGAATTTTATTTTTCTTAAAAATCGTGGGAGTAAATTTAGCATCGAAAATGGGCTATTTGGCTGGCAACTACTATTGACACTATTGCGCAGAAAAAAATTCTTTGTAGTCATTGTAATTTGTCACGGTGTCTGAGAGTTTCAAATGCGATGATGTTATAATTAAGTTTAAAACCATTCAAATCATCATTTATTCCTTTTTGCCGTTCAGCCCATTGACGTGCAATGCTGAATTTGAAGCACTTTGGGCACCTCTGCAGTGCCTAAAGATAAATTGTACCTACCCAGCCTAAGAGGAATTTCAAAAAAAAATTGACCATACTCTAGTGTGGATGGCCTTCTCAGGCTGTTCACGCACCTAATCACCACCTAAAAACGCAAAAGCTAAAACTATTTCTTTAAAACTGAAAGTCTAAAAAGGTACACACAGCATTGGGTAAGTCTGGATTGTCAGAGGGAAACACCATATTACCGAAGGAACATTCGACTAGCTCGTCCATGGCAAAGAATAAAGATACAAAAAGAAGAAACAATTTTATTTTTTTTGTTTGGAGTAATATTTACTTTCTTTGGGCGAATCATGATGTCACGGACTCCTGCCAATTATTGCTATTGGTAACATTGTTCCTTCTATAAGAACATAGTTCATGACGTCATGGGGACGTCAGCTAACCGCAGCCTGTTACAGGTGCCTCTCCGCCTCTTGTGTGCCTTTCCTTCAGTCTCGGGCCTTGCCCATGTGTACACGCCCCAGTACTCAGTAGTTGGAGTCAGCCGAAGCTAGTTGAGACAAGAGAGGGGTCGGCTATGGATTGTTTCCCTGGCACACGCAGCGCCAATGGAGGCAGACAATCTGAATCGAGATGTGAAAGAGCAATGGTGCAGCATGCAGCCCAGTAATGCCATGGGAGGCAACAGGACGAGAAAGGAACCCAGACCCATCCGAACCCATGAGTGACAGTTCAGAGTGTCGCCTAACCGTTCCGTGAGTATAGAGGATGAGCGTGGCAAGTTCGTGTACGTTTCCAGAGCATTGATTTGTAATTAGAGCATGTGGCAGGAGTGATCGATTGTCATCTTGGTCTCAACCCTGCCTCACGTTAACTTTGGCGACCACACCTTGGACTCGAACTCTGGTAAACCAACTTTAGCTTTTTTCTTACCTAACTTAATTCCCTTGAGAAAATCCTGTGCAAAAATCAGTCTACCTCGGCAATGATGTAAGACCTAACCTAATGTACGAAGTTGCACATTAGAGCTGTGTTGTGGTCGAAAAGCGCCAAAGATTGCAACGAAATTTATTCACTCTTGCACTGTCAAAATCGTCTGTCATTCAGCTAGAAAAACACACGGAACTGGTCAGAAATAGGCCCTGTATTGAATGTGGCGTAACAGTAAGTTGCCAACTGAAAAAAAATAGGTGGCAACATGAACAATGGTCCGATTAAGATCAGCTAGAAGATTACCACGACACAAACATTAGAATTAGTGATTAGATGCCATGAGTGAATACCTAGGAGTCGAGGCATAAACTGTGGGAACATTTCTTAAACTTTATTTCGAGTTTTACTATAAAATAAAAAAAAGTTGTGATCGATGTTCATTGAAATTTGGGTTAGCGTCAGTTCGGGTTGCCGTCGGTTATGAAAACAAAACCAGCAACGGTTTTTGAAAGTAACGAGCGGTGGTTCTATACTGTCTTTTTGGTTTCTGCTGGATTTGGTGAGCGATGCAACCAATCGCTTGCAGCACCAGCAGTGCTGAATGGAAAGGGGAAAATCTAAAACACCCCAAGATGGCAACGTTCAATTAGAATGCAAAAAATGCTGCATCTGATGCAAACTAACCGCCGTTACCCTTTTATGTGTAAGCCTATCGCAACGAAATAACATGTCGTTCGCAATAAACATTATCAGAGGAGAATAAATGTCTGAAAACGCAAAATCGGCATTGAATGGTGATTTTGAAGATATATTT
Organism: Lithobius niger; assembly: GCA_023313725.1. Classification (NCBI taxonomy): domain Eukaryota; kingdom Metazoa; phylum Arthropoda; class Chilopoda; order Lithobiomorpha; family Lithobiidae; genus Lithobius; species Lithobius niger. The sequence continues at coordinate 8,122 of JAHWFP010107495.1, forward strand.
CTGTTTTGGGGGCAGGAAATGAAGATTAACTGAAGAAATTGTGCAAAAGTACTGCAGAATGGTGTGTGAAAACAGGTATATCGTTCATAAAGTATGAATGTATTGCCAGTGTATAGGATTGCAGCAGGATCGTGCGATCGTTCATAACAGCCGTAAAATTGAGAGAATGGCAAGGAAATTGAGAAAGTAGGCCACTTTAGCACAAACAGAGGGACAGTAACAGTCGCAGTGGGCGTATAGGTTTCACAGTGAGACAAATCTTGCTAAACCTAGTCTTTTTGCAGAGAGTGAGGAGAGCATCCCCTACAAAATAATTCCTGTAGGTCCTCTAGCAAGAGTGTGATAGATTTATTCGCATAATCAAAATATTTCCCCAAGTCTGTAGTCAAGAATTGATTTTCCCCTACATCCCACAGCAACGCCTTATAGTTTCGCAAAGGATTTGGGTAGTGCTGATATAAACAGTAGGTCGACACAAATACCTGCTGGACAACAAACTCCAGTGGCTGATAGGCTCACATTTTTGGAGAGTGACTTAAAGAAGTTGCAGGCTGACTTGATGAGACATGACGATCAACTTGTTGTTAGATTGCATGAGTCGTCATTACAGTTACGTGAAGAGCTTATTGTACAGGCTGCAGCTCTTTGTGAATCGCTGCTTGGGCAAGCAGATGAGTTTTAAAAAACAACTCGACAATCTTACATCTCTTGTAAAGGGTGACTTAGTGTCACAACGTGAGGATTTGCGTTCACAAACGCAGACTTTAAGCAGCGATGTTCCTAATCGCATGTTTAACCCTTGTGAGTGAGGTCTCATAGAAATTGTTGCAGCAGTGTGAAGACATCAAGAGTTTGAAATCTGCCTTATCAAGGTTAAGTATAAACAAAGCTTCGAAATTAGACAGTTCGCACCAGCCATTCAATCACTCAGGTCGTTGTTGACACCATAAATTTGAGTGTGAACACAACGAGTGTTTCATCGGCCACACCTCCACAAACATCACCTTCCATGGAATCATCAAAGGAGCTTGTGTTGGCATCTGCACCAGACAAAAGTCTATATCGAAAAGATGGACTGCCTTAATGCCAGAGTCGACAAGGTATTTTCGGACATGGGGATTCAATAAATTGATTTGAAAGCTTCAATGTTCCTGACAACCCTATTCATGAAAACCTACCCGAGACCTTCCTACCCTCTCGTGCCATCACAGCGTAGGCCTGAGCCTGAAGACTGGGTTCGTGCCTATCCCACCATGAATCTACAACCACCAAATCTACATCAGGATGGCAACCTTCGAGACTGGCTCGAACTTACGAAATTTGTGTGGTGGAAAAAACGCTTGCAACTTGATGAGAGCCGTCATCTATGGAAAGTTGAACAATTGGTGGACCTGTTACCCATAAGAAGTTGTGTCTTGGGCTGACATTCGCAAGATCTTCGTGGAAACTTTCATTCGAAAGAAGCCAGAATGTGACTACCTGGAGGAGATCGGCAAGATGAGGCAGGGAGTGACTCAGACACCACAAGAGTTCTTGACAGCAGTGTTGACCAAATTTAACAGGATGGTGTCTCCCCAATTTAAGAAGAGCAAACAAATAAGATTGTTGCAAACATGTAACCTGCTTTATGAGACTTGCTAGCAATGGATAGGCCAAAGACAACGAAAGACTTGGCTAATCGGATAACAGACCTACCAGACTGGCATCGTTTCCTGAGTGCAGAACCGACAAGAAATGTGGATCAGTCTTTTCTGAACTCCAGGAGAGTTGTTTTGGGAAAGTCGTCAGTCTGACACGATGGTTAAGGGGCGACAAGTTTCAAGGAGCAGTGAAGACATCAGAAACTTGCGTGCATAGAGGTACCATTCAGGGAGGATGGTGAATTACAGTTCTGCTGTAAATGGTCAAACCAGCATAAACCATGGCAGCATTTCAGAGGCTTCGAGCGCAAGAGATTGCAATGGCATGATCTAGTAGGTCAAGCATGAAACCTTTCTCTTGCAGTTTTTCTTCATGTACTGGGTTAGGTGATACAAGTGTAGGAGAAGCTAGTCCTCCATCTCATCAGCGAACAAGTCAAATTCCTGTAAGTGGAAGTAAGTGATTGCGAGGAACAATTCTACATCAACTGACAGCAAATCGTCACAAGGAAATCATCACCCCTCGAATAGGACAAGTCAGAATGGTCGCAATGCAAGAGGAAACACCAGTCACACCGACTGGGTAAAGTCAGCACCCTCCTTAAATTGTTATCAAATTGGACATCTTGCAAAGAATTGTCTGAACGACACAGAAAAAACCACCACTTAGGTTACTGAATGAAGTGACCAAGGGACTCATATACAAACTGAGGTTGGCGCTAATGACCAAGCTGTCGACGCGCCATTAAGCCTCATTCCCCCCCCCCTCATATACAATTATTCATTGACCTCAGTGTTAATGGACGCTTTTTTGTAGCATGCGTCGACAGTGCAGTGGTGGGAAGTTTGGTCAGCAAGTCTTGGTTAGAGAAGATTTCACCAAATGCAAAGATTATGTCATATCGTGGACAAAAGTATTGGAGAAACTTAAGGCCGACGAGTAGAGTAAAACACGCATGGCTTCAGTTAAACATTCATACAGTTTGCACAATTTATCCCAGCAGACGCAAAAGTTTGAAGTAATTTTACAATAGCTGTTCGATTTTATAAATTGATGTTTGCATTATTTTTAAGCTGTACAGCACTTTCAACCTTCCTTAATTGTGTCAACCTTCCTTAAATATTCTCTTTGCCTTCGTCACGCACTACAGGAGCGATTACGACAGGAATGATGAATTATGGGAAGTGTATCTCATGAAACTCATTCAGGCAAGGGTAGAGGTGAGAACAGGACATTGTGTGGTCATCACGGGTATCGCCATGTTTCTTCTGTTTTTACTGTCAAATTGTTGTTTTAATCTGAAAAAGCTATGATGTTCTTTATAGGGCGTTACAATAAATTTGTACATAAAATAAAGAATTAAATAGATTGTGAAATTGGCCTCTCGCGAATCTCATTCAGAGATAGAGGAAGTTAGGTAGCGCCATATTGGTGTTACAAGGCAAAGGTCGAGCACCAGAAGGAGTCCAGAAAGAAAAGGTTTGGAATGCAATGTTTCTAGTGCAGTTGCGACAACCAGACTCAGTCCCCGTGCCATGTTAGCACTGCCACTAATGGGAAAGAAACGCAGCACCCTCACGTATGTTGGTACACGATTCTCTAAAGCTAGCTCACGCAATTAAAATGGTACACATTACAACTATACTAATTAACTCGTCCCTCATTTCTTATTTATGGTGGCTTGTTAGATAGACACTAGACATGGCGATGATAGCAGCGTGGTGTATGGGCGGCCCAATCCAATTACCTGGGTCCACTTCATGGACTCATTTTTGCGTGTAATTTTTTCCTTTATGATTGCTGCACACTGGTCATCTTTAACCATACACTATGTTGGCTCCATTGCATTTCGTAGTTTATTGCTAATATTTACATCCAATTTTCGTTTCTTGAAAGTCGCTGAACTTTCTTCAAAGTATGGGTAGAACACTGAAAAAACCACCTAGATACCCAACACGTGGGAAAAGAAATTGTGAGCAATTGAAAAATGACAATGTATTGTAAATAAAATTGTAAATTAAACTATTTTTTTTCTTCAACTATAAACTGTATTCTTTGTAGGAAACTATAACTGATGGAGTGTCTGAGTGCATCGATGAATGGAACAGCAAGTTATGCTTTGAAAGATGCCTGTTTCTGATGCTTGCTATGAAAATACAGTGCAGGTAAGTACCTGTTTTCTACTGGGTAGTAATTCAAAACGTGTAATGTGGGAAGCTTACTGTAACTTCCTAATACAGTAGAAGTGTTTATACGTTTCTCGGTTTCTGAAAAAATATATTCTAGGAAATCAATTAGATTATAAAAAAGTTAATATTTACTTGCAGTGTTAAAATGACCCACATTAGCTCACAATAACTAAAGATATGAATACCTTAGCAAGAAGTGTCCTACAAGGAAGCTTTGTTGCCCTACTTTTTCGGTTTTCATTGTTTAAAAGTGTGACTCCAAAATGACTCCGTTTAATAAATTCAAATTCAATTCCATGTTGTGTTCTTTTTTGTGTTACTGTTGTTGTAATTTATATTTGTAATTTTGTATTTTGATATTGCTCTTTTTTCTATTGGGCATTGGAATTAAGAACTAAATAAATAAATAAATAAATAAATAAATGTGCAGGCAATCCAGGGAGAAAACATTTTAAGCGTCATGATGTGGGATAGCCTTAATGAATTATGCAGGCACACGACATAGTTTGAGTAGACACAAGGAGCGAGAACATTTCACCGTAGCAAGTTTGGTCTTTATGTGTTATGTCATAGACTACCCATCCGCACACACACATGAGAGAAAGGCAATGCAAATGTGAATTATGGAACAATAATGCCTGTATTTAGGAAGTATTTGAATTTACAGTCATGGTGAATGAAGGTGACATGTCAACTGGATTAACTTTGAGAATGCCAAAGTTAAATAACACGAATTATTGATCACGGCATTTTGACATGATTTTTTTGAAAGCTCGCCAATTGTATAGATTTGTAGACAGCAATAATTCTAAAGTCGCACCCTCACCAAAAGAGAAGATCGTTCAGGTTCTATGACGCATACAGATCCAGGGAATCTGGGATATTAGCAAAGATGGCTTGGGAATTAATGCCTATTTGAAGATTTTGATCGGGGATTACTCCATCACCAAAAATGCTTGGGATGCATTGAGATGCTGAATTTGAACCCAAGATTATTAAAGTTTAGTGACTGTATATCGAATTTGAGCGAAGGAACCCTACTACAAAAATCCACTAGATATTGGTGACAAGGTACATGCCATGTCAATGGGATACAATCCACAACTCAGAAATGAAAGTCAAGTGGTTAGGGGTGGTCATCGCAACAAAGGACAAGGAAAAACCTAGAAACCATTTCAAAGAAGACAGTAGATGAATTTTACTACTATAGGGACCTGCTATGTCCCTTCTAGACACACGTTAGAGTGTCACTCCAACTTAGTCAAAAAACATCACATCAATTATTCAATTGTCTGTGATGTAAAGTATTGTAGCGCGACACCCTAGGGTAAGCTTCTTATTTCCTGACACATAGTCAGGCACATTTCAGTACTTGGGGGGAAATAATAATGCGGTACAAAAGCTTAAATTGTAGTAAAATGGAGAGCATTGACCCACCTGACAAAAATTAACTCTTATGGGAATGTCAGCTAGGTGCCTTTCAATGCAAAATATGACCCTCAATAACGTTGCAAATGTGTTTCTAGTTTCTAGCTACTAGTCCGCTTCTCCCCATGTTAATTTCCATTGGGTGATAATTTACCGATACCAAGATAGTGGGGAGATTTCCAGCTATGAACTTAGACAAATGGCTGCAGTATGATATGAACTGCACACCTTTTATGGTTTATGTCCTGGGGATGTAACGGGAATGTTGTGCGAGTGCATAAGTACGAAAGTATTGATATAACCATTGTTAGTATTGTTGGCATCACCTCTAATTGGACGGCCAAAGTACGGACAATGACAACATGTATACTGGCATGCGTATCAACACACTCTAGCTAGTGTGTCGTCACAAAATCTAAGCAACATTGCCAAAGAAATTGTGTCTACGTTCAATTCATGATGAACAAACGCAATGTCAAAATAAAGCCGTAAACTGGTACAGACGCCGCCAAAGTTGTAAACGGCTCGGCCTCACAAAGGAGTGATAAGAACTAACTAATAATAAAAAAAACTGATAAAGAGGCGACTACGTTCTTAATGGTTAGCCTCTCAAAAGAGTGATATGAAATTAATGTATTAGAAAAATGGCCACTCAAGCTTTTGTTGACGCGTAGGCTAGTTGAGTTGAGTCTAATACACAATTAAACAAAACAAGTAATATCATATCAAAAACAAAAACTGGCAAAAGGAACCGCCAAGTTTCGAATTTTTTGACCCTTCACAGGAGTGATATCAACACACCAAAACATTGGCTAAGTTAATCGCACCGAATGTAATACTTTGGATGCTAATGAAAATTTGAACATTGATACCGAAAGTAGGAGTGTTCTATTATCCATTTAACCTTTGAACTCTTAGTCGATGCGATTAACTTGGCGAAGGTTTTGGTGCACTGATGTCACTCCTTTGACGGGCCGAACCATCCGGAACTTGACGGTTCCTTTTACCAGTTTTGGTGTTTGATATGATAGACTTGACATCGACAAGATGTACGGAGCTGCTTCAGGAAAAAGTGTATAATATTAATCATCCTGCCTTCCAAATTCTGAAATATTCCCAAATCTAAAAAAATCTTCACAGACCTTCCAAAGCCAGAGACGTAAATCGGCATATATATTAACCCACAGCACCAGATCACATGTAGTATGGTATCACATAGTATACATATAGGGGTAAGTGACATACCTACGACTAAAATAACTTCAAGTATAGTACGGGCTTAAAAAATATATATATATTTATTTATTTTTCCCTCCTCTCTGTTCGGGAACTCTT
>JAHWFP010107612.1:0-10866 GCA_023313725.1 Lithobius niger
GTAGTTAATGGTATCCCATGGCAGTTGTGATCTTTTACCAAGATGCCACTAACAACTACACTGATATCAACTTTTTCTAAATTAAATGTTTACAGATAGTTTGCGTACAAATTATATGAACTAATCACACCAGTGTGACATGTAGACCTTGGAAGAACTCCCAATGCTAATCATGTTCTTGTCTGTAAGTTAAATTGTTTACCTCCTCATTTTTTGAGTTATTAGGTGGGAATCATCTACACCCTTTCCACCCTTGTGATTTGTATGGTTAGGCTAGGTCCTACGTTTTGTAGTCTCATTTAAACATGTGGTCTTTATGAGCTGTACCAAAATTGCATAAATTAGCAGCTTGCCTATTCTGCGGAGAAACGTACACAGTTATCACTCTCGATTCTGTCCCAATATCCCCCCTTCCCCTCCACCAGTTCCCACCCAAATCGCCACCACCATCAAAATGTTGTGTACAATTTAGTAGGTCTGGAACATAGGCCTTGTTCGGAAGCCAATCTCCACTGTGTTTTTGTAAAAAAAAAATATTTGTAGTGTTGGTTTAAAAGAAGGGCTGTGGTAATATGTAAGGAATGCTATTTAAAATGTAGCCTAAGCTAGTAGGCACAAAAGTTGGTTGGTTGTCTGCTTTGGATAAACAGGAAGGTATGTATTGTACCAGTTCGTTGTTTGGCTCGCTTACTTAACGAGCCTGCATACTTGTTGCTGTGTATGTTCCATAACGTTCCCAAAACCAGTGGTATTCTACTTGTTGGCTCGGTTACTTGAATAGCCTGGATACTTGTTACCTGTTAGACTAGCCTGTATATGTTTCATCATATTCCCCAAACCAGTGGTAATCTCCCTATCTCTGCACATTCGTAGTTTTTACAATACACTCCGTCATGAATTTAAGCCAAAATCACTACAGTTATGCTGTTATTCTTTACCCAGCCATCAAGAGTTCTCGTTTGCGTGAAAAGGGAGAAAATTACAACTGTTCCTTTCAGTAATAATCAGATTCACTAATGAGCATGTTCATTCATTGGTTATGTTCGGTAAGGTTACATTTAATTACAGTCGGCCTCAGCTAATTATTTTAAGTCGAGCAGCTTAACACACAGAAATTCCTTTTAGCCCCCGATTTATTAGTGGTAAAAACTGTGCTGACCAGTGGCGCGACAATAGGATGTTCAGCTGCACACGGGCCCAAGCTTATGACGTGCCGGGCTGGACCTCTAATTTCCTAGTTATTAAAAAACATGTCAGTCCAATAGAAAACTAATTTTAAAACAAATTGTTACCCAGCTCTGAATGAATGATGCTCTGTATATCCAGTATTGTTCAAAATTATGCTGGAAAGTAGTTTAGTGCTAAAACATTCAAATTACTGATTTCATTAAAGCACAAGTGGTATTCGGTGTGAGAATATTTATGTTTTCTTTATGCAAAACTATTGTACATCAAATTTTATTTACAAAGAATTTATGAACGGGAAGTTGGCAGCGAGGGGCCATTTCATTGTGACACATAAGGGGCCAGTCGGCATGTTCCGACACAGGCCTTGCTAGGATGCTTCTGTTGAGGTATGGAATTTACTATGATCATTTCACGTAGCAACAACCGCTTCATCGGATTTATTAATCCAAAAATGTCATGTGCTATAGCAATAGCATTGGTATTTGGTATTAAGTTATGGTTAAACATTCTGATCATTCATGAAATTGAGCATAAAGCTTTGAACGCTGGCAATAAGCATCTCTGTGTTTCCCTAAATGTATGACGAGTAACGAAGGTGACGTAATTGCCTAATACGACCAAAACTAGAATGAAAGCAATCTGATTGCCCTACGCTTGATTTATTTGCTATTGTCAAGCGATTGATTTGATTTATATAATCACTGAATTATAAAGGACGGTGTGGTCTTTTCATTTTAAGTCGAGTATATTGCTTCTTTTGCAGAAAGAAAGCAAAATTCTCAAAACACCTTTTTAGTATGAATTCAACTGGATATGTCATTGTAAGTTGCCTATGTTATCTTAGCCGTACTAGCCAAACACCTACCAATTTGTCAAACACTCCTACGTCATCATTAGCCATACTAGCCTAACCATGTGAACTTTATGTAGTTCTGCCCATGCTGAAATTTATGCGAATTGTGTTAATGTTGAAGGTCTAGCCTACATGGTACATTTTTACTAAAAACCACAGCGTACGACTGTTTATCACTGAATTGTGCGAGGATGGGTTGATCCAGAGCAACCTGGTGAATATCGTGCCGATGTTTCAATGAGTTACTGCATCCTACCCATCTAAAAATTCAGCATAAATGTTTGCCCCATATTTGTGTATTTTTATGGAATACTTGTGTCGGTGTGAGCACTAGTGGGTTAGTCACTACACATCATCTGAATTCAGCTTTGTTATGCAAGAGTGGTGGGAAGAACTGCTATAATTGTCATTCTTTATTTAGATGTAGGAGAGTGGCAGACTGCTCTCATGTAGGCCCTATGCATTTTATTCATACTAGATTGTAACTACTATGTCAAGGACTACGAGATTTGTCTCAGGCCGACATGAAAGCTACTACCCCGGTGAATATTGTGCCGATCTTTCACTACATATTGAGAAATTGTGTATAAATATTTTCCGTATGTATGTGTTATGTGGCAGTGCGTTTTAACGTGCATTAGTCATTAGTAATTTCTAACTCGAGATTGCACATTAGCCTACATTTTATATTCTGGGATAACAGCTAAGCATTTACATTGCAGCCTAATAATCTGTATGGACGTATAGTTTTTGCATATAATTGTCGTATTGTAAAAAAAATTAATTACACAGTTTCATCACGGACGAATTTAACGTATTGTGCCGTTATACGAAAGCCAACAAATAAATACAAGATAAAATGGCATGAGTGGCCTACTATAGCTTAGGCCCATTCATCAGACATTTTTCATGTGCACCAAACACACTTGACATTTGAGTATTATACTGTATTCATGTATGGTCTATGCATTTTAATTTCCATTAGAACATATGGCTTTTTTTAATAAGGGAAGCATATGATCGGCTTGTTTATTAGGCAGTACCGATAGCTTGTATGAATGCCATAGCAAAAGTGAACCAAGTTTAAAAAGAATTTTCATTAGGCCTAAGTCTTTTTCATAAATCATAAAGTCAATATGTTGATACTAGCAAATAATTCAGTTCTATTTGTTACCGCACGGCCGTAACACACGCAATGCTATTTCGGCTTGGCGTAGTGAGGTTAAAGACTCATTAAAATATAGCTGTAAGCTTAGAATTGTATACTCTTACAAGAGTAGGCTATACAAAAAAAAAGTAAACCTAAATTAATGGAATACATATAATAATTGAACCCATAAATGAAAGGAATAATTGTAAACACTGATTTGGTTTTTCAAAAATTGTGAAATTTGTGAATGAATAAAAATGAAAAAAAAAAGCCGACCATGTGCATTTAATTTTTTAATGAAATTGCTTGGGCGCCACTCTTTATTTTTTAAGTGGCCGTAGTCACTTTTCTTCTGCCGAGATCGTACCTACTCGTGAGTTAGTTTTGACATCTAACCATGGTAGGTATCAAACAAAAAAAAACAAAAAATTGGTACGAGCGTCAAAAATTGTGGAAAGGGAGCAAAAATTTGCATTTAGTAGGCTTTTTATATAAAAAAAAATGCAACATGCTTATACCAGAATTTTGCATTTCTGCTAGTTTGGTAGCTATAAACACAATACACTTCATACTATTTGCAAGCAGCTTCATGTAGGACAGAAATTTAGTAGGTACTAAGGGTTTTTTTTTTTTTATGTATAAAGCAAAAAGTACAAATATGTAGCCTACCTATTCTGTTATAATCGAGTAATAACTTTGTTCACAAACATATTTTGTGCCAGTTTTATTATCGTACATCTTGCATATAGGAGCGTAACAATCACAATTCATTCACAGTTACGGTTTCTCACGCCTATACCACACAGTTCATCTTCAACCTAGTGTAGATGTATTTTAAGGGACTATAAAATGTGCGATTTTAAGTTTCTCATGCATTATATCTGTACATATTCCAGTTTTCATGCAGTGTTTTGTTATGTTTGTCAAGCAGACTGTCCTAGAGGTAAGAATGTTAGTAGCATTTATAATATCTGTAACGTTTTTATACCCTACAGAGTAAAGAGAGTGTTCCATTATCCAAGAAGGTTGAATGTCGTTACTTTATGATTTACAGAACTTGTGTTCTCTGTCTGCTGCACGGTACTCGGAAAATGACATTTATTTAGAGCAGCGTGCTTGCTCACAGAATCAGGCTGTTTTGTATCCGGTATTACCCTATTTTCTGAAGTATGGCCGGGCAAGTTTGCTGCACAATCTTCCTTCCTAGACCAAAACTAATTAATTACCATATCGATATTCGACTGCTGGTTTGGTTGTGTAACAGACATTGTTTCGTTAACAAAAAAACGATTTTGAAATCTGCCCCCTTAAAAGTATTTAGTTGAGAAACTACTTTTAATGAGAGGAATATTACATAATAGCTTAACGTGAACAAAAAAGGGATACTTTCTTCCTAATATAGATGATGAGGGGTACACAAAGCTGCCATATAACACCATTTGCCATACCATGAACCGAGTTTCAGGGCATATGCACCATTCATTTACAATCATAGCTTGGATTTATGATCATAGCCTATTACACTGTATATCTGCAAGTATATTCATAAGTTCATCCGAGTACATCCATAGACTATTTTGAAGTGCTTCTTCAAAATAGTCTATTCTTTTTAAAGTCTAACAATTTTGTTAACTATTTTGTAAAGTAGCTCTCATACACCGCTTTGTAATTTCACGGACTGAAATAAATGTTTAAATATGTAGCAATGTGTAAATAAATAGCCTCGACTGTCATAGAGTACTGTAGCCCCTGAGTAACAATGTTTTTTTGAATAAACGTTTATACTAGGTTTAATTTGTTAAAACATATGTTAGTACTGTGTGTTCTACACATTACCCCTCATAAACAACAAAATTATGTACAGAACTGTCCGTTGTTACTATGATGCTTGTTTGCGTGGCCTGGGAGAACACCTTGTGGCACTTGGCATTGACACGGACCAATCACCTTACACCCACGACCGCTGCTAAACCTGACGTGCCTGGTTGCCAGATGGGCACCAGAACCAGACACGCACTACGTCTTTATTTCACTGCGAAATACTGCGGTTTGTTTAAGTAAATAGAATCTCATTCTACTTTGCAAGTCTGTGAAAAATTGTCGTGCAATTTATAAATATGTGTCGTATGTATTATTTTTAAAATTTTATACATAAACTAGAGGAAGTTGGCGCTCGGATGGTGTTGGTCTGTTGGATGCACCGTTAGCAGTATAGGTACGATTTGGATACTCGTGGACATGACAATGGCGCAACGAATACGGTTTCAGCAAGCGAAATAGCAGAATCGTTGGCTTGTTTGGGGCTCCATTCTACTGAATGGTTGACACCCGGGCCGAGGACAATTTTTACCAATTGATCATTTAATACCAATTAGCTCTCGCCATACAAGGGCGAAACAGTGTGTCTAGAGATCTTTGTGGGTGGGAGCTAATTGATATTAAAACTCGTGGACATAAATATGAGCGACGAAACCGTACTAGTGTTTCAAACGGTGCATCCAACGCCAGCTGTGCGTTAAGTTTCTTCAATCAAATTTGTTCGCACACTGCGTAACAAGGCCAGTTTTCGTTCGTTTCGCTAACTCGAACCGTGCATTCTGTGATTCTAATAACATGAAGCACCATTTTAAAAACTGGTGCGCTCAAGCATCATTGCATGAAACAATTTTTGCTGGCTAATAATGTTACTTGCTGAAGTCCGTTCTACGCACGGTTGGTGTTGGATGCAGTTTTAAACAAGATGCACTACACTGCATTAGTAAGTCGACGTGTTGTATGGCAGAATAAAGAAAAATATGTAATTGATGTATGCAGTTGTAACGGCAGACATACCAACAGGACACTACTAAAAAATCTGAATGCGTGGTGTACTGAAGAATATCTCCTATATTGCACATTATATTTAAAAAAAATGTCTCGCAACTTTTGCTATACTATGATACGGCAAATGAGCCAGAATCTTGTGTGCGACGATGCAATCACTGACCAGATAAGTTTTCATCTGGACGGTGATATTGGTTTTCTTACAAAAAAAAAAAAAACGGAAAGCTTCGTTGTTTTACAGTTTCCCCGTTCCCTTTCTTCTTGTTCATCGGACTTTTACATTTTTTAAATCTTCGAACATCATATTTTCAGTAAATTCAGCAGGTAATTGGGGTGGGGGTAGGAGAAATCATATTTCGCTGAGGATACGTGAGGTTGACTACTTTAAATTTATTTACACCTTTTAGGTGTAGTAAGAAAAGTTAAAATGTTCACACAAAAATTGTGACAAATTCGACATTGAATATAACACTGCAATTTCATGTGGCCAATTTTTGCTAGGTTACTCAATACAAAGTACTTGTTTTACTAGCATTTTTTAATTATGTTTATTATTATTATTTGTAATTTTAAGTCTGTTGGTAAAACTAATATCGCACCAATAAAACTTGCGCGAGTCTTCCTGTTACGGATTTTTAAAAAAAAATCGGAGAATTCAAGGCTAGGAGGAACATTCGCCCTTCCCTCCCTGGCCAGTCCACCACTGTAAAAATAGGACATCATTCGCTTTGTTCACTCTTTCAATAAGAAACAACACCACAAATAAGCATAATAAAATACTGTAATAAATCGCACCCGGAAAGCAGCGAGGCTATGCGCGCCTCACATTCAATGTACCATCCAAATTCCACTGTAAAAATTCCGTCTACCATCCAGATTACCGCTAAAGGTAAGTGACGACTCACTTTGTATTGTACTTCGCGATACTAGACGAGCCATCTCGATGTCCGTGCTTAGTCTCTAACCGACCGCAATTTGAAGAGCTGACTTGCCGAATTGCGCAGTTACACGCCAATTTTTCGTATGAGCGCACACCTTTACGATGACATTTCGCTGACGTCATTCACAGATCGTATACTATCGGGCGACGGTTTTTCGCTTAAGGACCTGTTTAGAGGTTATCATACTTCAAACGGCGTATGTATATTATGTTCAGCATAATACCTTTTAATACCACTGCAAGTGACCCACCAACATACTTGAATTTCGCCGGATCAGAATTGAACAAATGTGCCTGGCTTTTGAGGAGATGTCGCTGACGTAAATCCCGTACCCCCGTTTTTTGGCCACAACCACATTAATTCGACGTGTGACACGTCGAATTAAAACGGGAAATCCCCTTACAGAAAAGATCTGTACCATTTTTTTCGCAAGGGGAATCCTATTTCTCAGCCAATCAAAATAAAGAAAGCTAGGGAATTCCCCTCGCAGAAAATATCTGTTCCATTTTTTCCTAAGGGGATCCCCTTTTCCCACCCTATCAAAATAAGAAACAAGATGCACTAACACTGCATTAGTAATTTGATGTGTCGTATGGTAGAATAAAAAAAAATATCTGTAATTGACGTATGAAGTTGGAACGGCAGACATACCAACATGACACTACTAAAAAATTTACAGTGCATGGTGTACTGAAGAATATCTACTATATTGTACATTATATTAAAAAAAATTGTCTCGTAACGTTTGCTACTACGATACGGCAAATGAGCCAGAATCTTGTGTGCGACGATGCAATCACTGACCAGATAAGTTTTCATCGGACGCTGATATTGGTTTTCTTACAACAAAACAAACTGAAAGCTTCGTTGTTTTACAGTTTCCTGTACCCATTGTTCTTGTTCATCAGACTTTTTAAATCTTCGAACACCACGTTTCATAAATTCAGCAGGTAATTTGGTGGGGGGGGGTAGGAGAAATCATATTGCGTTGAGGGTACATGAGGTTGACTACTTTAAATTTATTTACACTTTTTAGGTGTATTAACAAAAGTTAAAATATTGACACGAAAATTGTGACAAAGTCCACACTGAATATAACACTACAATTTCATATGGCCAATTTTTGTTAGGTTACTCAATACAAAGTACTTGTTTTACTAGAGTTTTATAATTATCGTTACCGTTATTATTTGTAATTTTAATCTGTGGTTAAAACTAATGTCGAACCAATAAAACTTACGTGAATCTTCCTGTTACGGATTTAAAAAAAATTTGAAAGTCAGAGGCCATTAGGAATATCCCGCCCTTCCCTCCCTCTGGCCAGTCCGCCACTGTGAAAACAGGACATCATTCGCATTGCTCCCTCGTTTAATAGGAAACAACACCACAAATACGCCTAATAAAATACTGTAATATATCGCTCCCGAAAAGCAGCGAGGATGGCGCAGTAATTAACAGCAAAAGTCTTATATGAGCATCGCATTCATTGTACCATCCAGATTCAATCATAGAAATTCAGTGTCCCATCCAGATCACTGCAAAGGTAAATGATGATTCACTTTATGTTGTTCTGCGCCATAGGAGGGGAGCCATCTGGACGTACACGATCGCCTCTAACCGACCACAATGTTGAAGAGCTGACTTGCCGAAATGCGCAGTTACACGCCACAATTTTTCGTATGATGGGCGTTGTGCGCACACCTTTACTCTGAGGAAGCGCTGACATCAGCCACTGATCGTCTACTATTTGACGACGGTTTTTCGCTCAGAGATCTTTTTAGAGGTTAGCGAACTAAAACCGGCCTAACTAAATTGATTACAGGATAATACCTTGTGTGCTGCCGCACTGCAACTCACCCACCCGCATACTTGAATTTCGTGGGATCAGAATTGAACAAAACTGTCTGGTTTTTGAGGAGATATCGCTGACGTAAATCGGCTACCCCCGTTTTTTGGCCACAACCACATTAATGTGACACGTCGAATTAAAAAGGTTATATCAGGTCTATTTTTTGTATGTAAATGCGGCATCAAATTAAGTTTCTTTGTTTGCCAAACATATTAACCTGATAATTTTAGCATTACGTTGTCCTCAAATAATGTTTCCCTGGAGGTTTTTTAGTTGCTTGTAGCCGCCTGCTTGCGTGTCCCACTGCGCATGCGCAGCCCTCTCTCTATAAGCGAGAACGTGGTTGGTCTCGGTATTCATTTTCCTCCAGAGGTTCCTACGCGTCACCTCGTCTCACACTTTCGCACAGGAATTTGGATTTTTACTTTCGACCATCTCGTTTTCGCACATCCCCATTACGATGGAAAACGCCCTTTCGACCACCGATCCGACC
This sequence comes from Lithobius niger, assembly GCA_023313725.1. Classification (NCBI taxonomy): domain Eukaryota; kingdom Metazoa; phylum Arthropoda; class Chilopoda; order Lithobiomorpha; family Lithobiidae; genus Lithobius; species Lithobius niger. Next base: position 9,298 of record JAHWFP010107612.1, read on the forward strand.
TCTGATGCTATGCTCCCTCCGGCTGCTATCCCGCCCGCCCGCGACAATCATGGCACGACCGGGCTGACTCCAAGACAGTCACTCCGCTGACGACGATGACGACTCCCCGTTCCAGAACGGCCAACGCACTCCGCCGCCTTTCGACCTTCCCACCTTGGAAGACGACTTCCGTCGAGCCAAAGCACTACTCCGGGAAGCCAAGAAGAAAATGCTGCAAGCCTCATCACAAGTGGCCCTTTCGACCACTAACTCCCCGCTCGATCTCTCGTCTAGATCATCACGCAGTGAACACAGCGTCACACGTAGCGAAGCTCACAACCTTGTTGACTCCGTCTTCCGTCACTACGCCGCACAAACTCGATGCCTCCTCCGTCGTGCTCCTCGTTGACACGACGGGCTATCACGCACGAGTGGGTTGCCTCAACCATCAGTCATGAAAGCCGCAATCGTCTTTCGCACGTCTCTGAACCCGCTGCTAAGAAGCGCAAGAAAGCAAGCGGCCTTTCGACCGACGCACAGACTCCTGCCACAGCGCAACAAACACAAGCCTTTCAAGCGCCCGCCACAGAACACATTCACTTTCCGGACGACAATATGGACGATCCAACAATCCCCCTAGTATCCCTTCTTAAAATCGTAGAAGATACTGTAACGAATTGTTTTCTTTACAAACCATCTGAATCTGCTAACGCTCCAGTTATCAACAGAGGACTAAAAACCGGCTTCGGTTTCGCCCTACGTGACAAGGACGCCAAGCCGCGGAGCCTTCTGGGCCAGTCGTCGACACTGCTAACCTGCCTGCTTCGAAACGGTGGCTCCTTCTTAGGAAAGGGCGAGCCCTTACTCCTCGACACGGATCCACCCGCACCACGGCCCGGCCGCGAAACAAGCTTCTTTCGACCATCTGGTGACGGCACCACCAACCCCAAAAATTTCGACACTTACCGTGAATGCAATTTCTTTGCAATGAAGTCAAACTGGATTTTGGATCGGTTCTCAACATCCCCAAAAGAATGAAAGTTCCCTCGTTTGTACTCTACGACAACGATAAATGCTTGCGCCCGCAAGCAAGTTTTGCAACCTACCACTCCATGAACTGGGCTGTCAGTGCACTCTTCAATAACACACTGTTACTGAGAGAGGCTGCTCTTAAATCTACTAATAACTTCAACGACTCTTGCGCCTCACCATGACATCTCAGGCAAGCCCAAACCATTTCGTCAAGACAAGGCGTCCTTTCGCACATCTAAACCATTCAAGCACCAGAACTCGCGGTCTCCCTCCGACGACTGGAGCAAGCAATCGACGTCTACAAACACCTGACGTAACGACGTCTCAACCAGCAAACCACAGCCCTTTCGACCAGAAAGACAGTCTCGCCCCCACTCCATCCAACGTACCAACAAGAAAAGGGCCGCAACTCCTGACTGCCGCAGCCGATTCTCCTCTCCCGGTGGCCGTAACTCCCACAGCAAACAATGACTATCACCGACTGACTCTCTTGCTTCCCGGTCGGGGCCCAACTCCGCCACTTCTACCCGGCCTGGGAAAACCTCACGCACAACTCAG
>JAHWFP010107705.1:387-10670 GCA_023313725.1 Lithobius niger
GCAGGAAAAGGCCACAATCTGAACAAAACTAAAAAACTCACTTAACACGTAACGTCCCACATTACGTCAGCCTAACGAATTTTCCCTTTATCAGAAGTGAAACAAAAAGGAAATGGAAGTTTTTACTGAAATAATGTGAAGGTTCTGGAACTGAAAAATTAAATCCCTATTACCAACACTTCATAGGTGAAAGATTGAACTTTTTTCGGAATATCTTTCACCTATAAATTCTTGGTAATAGGGATTTAATTTTTTACTTCTAGAACCTTCACTTTATTGAAGTTAAAAATTCCATTTCCTTTTTGTTTCACTTCTGATAAAGGGAAATCTCCTTAGGCCGAAGTAATGTGGGACATACGTTAAGTGAGTTTTTAGTTTTGTTCAGATTGTAGCCTTTTCTTGCTTTATACCAGTACCAGCACAATTTCTGATTTAGCAAAGCAATCAGATAATTATAGTTACGGCGAGTTGAGTGAAACGTGAAAAATTTCCTGATTTTTGGTAAATATTTTTCAAATTCCCTGCTTTTTCCTGAATTTTCCAGACTTGAGAAATTCCCTGTCTTTTTCCGGTTTTCGAGGTAGAACTCCACCCTGAATTACGCATGTAATCTAATTAAGGATGTAACAATTAACGACACCATCGACCTAGTAGGGATGAGTCGGTAACCGAAACCGAATTTTCGGTTTTTACTGAAAACCGACACCGAAACCGATTCGGATTTTGTGTCGGTTTTTCGTACGGTGTTCGAAAATCAAAAAATGATTTGTTGTTTTACATTTTTTTAATAATTATCATTTTCTACGTATAAATGACAGCAAAGCTCCTAGTAATTAAAAAGAAAATAGTAGAGGAAAATGGGGCCACAGCTATAGACCCACGGCTATAGACCTGCTGAAAGTGAAAGCAGGAGTAAGTTGATGCTAGTAATACTACTGTTGCAAGGATAAAAATTAGGAAAATCTGGTTGGGGTGGATGATGGCCAAAACCGATACCGAAACCGACGTTTTTTGGGTGTGAAAACCAAAACCGGAACCGAAATCAAAAAAATGAAACCGACCCATCTCTACGACCTAGTGGCTAGATCATTGCAATAAAATTCATTCCGTTTTATGAAATTCGGTTGCTGAGAATAAATATTTGAAATTCGTGCTTTACCATTAACAGTCGTCTCAGACGCTTATGTCAGCCCAACCGTGGCTTATAATTTCTAAAACCTTTGTTTGTACCCTTTTTAATGATGAGTGGTGCAGAGACTTTCAAAGGCAGTATTCATCGCGTGCTGTCGGCTGTGTCTTTCTGCCTGTCGTCAGCTATGTCTCCGCCATTACTTTTAAACCCGTTTATCTGAGTTATTTGAAATTGTCCAAATTCACTTTATGCTTTATTTGTCGACTTCAGGTCGAAAATCAATAAAATTGGGAATATTGGCTTCCAAATACCAAACCTAATATGAAATCCAAACCAAACCACTCTGTGATGTAATTATTCTCTACAACGCGGAATGTTAGAAATTGACAAGATAAACCTGCGGCACATTCTTGGTGCTCTTGAATAAACAAACAATTGGTTCTTTACCTAACACTTTTTGTATTAATGCTTTCATAATTTCAAACTCTCCTTAAAGTTAAGTAAAGGTAGCAAAAGGTATTTTTTTTCTTGGCGCACGCAAAAATAATGATGTAGTATGTTTTTTCAATATCTACATAAACAAAACAAGAAATAAAAGAAATCTAAAGATCTAAGAAATCTAAGAAATAAATCTAAGAAATAAAAGGGGCTTCAAGAGGTCAATCCCTCCTCAATGAGTAGACCTACTACAGTGTTTGTAGTACAGTTATCGCTTTTAATAAATATTAGCTAAAAAATATTTTAGGATGAAAAAAAAAAAACCTACTAGTTTTTAATAGTTGCAAGTTGAACTAGAATAATTAAATCGCAGATTTAGTTTTCATTAAACCAAGAAATGGTTTCTTTGCCGTCAGCTAATGGACTGACAGAAACAAAAGAAGTATTTAAGATACATATTTTTTTGACATGATTAAATAAATGAACTGTCAATAAAGACATTACAGTATCACAAAAGACGAACAATATCAATTAATCTAATGTTTCTAAAAAAAAAAAAAGACTTATTTACATGCCCGATGGCACCATCTGCATCCTCAGTGGCCCGGTCCCGCTCACAAGTTTCAGAGACATGTTAAAAGACTGTTAAAAAAAAGTACACACCTAGGTCAATACAACTACATAAGAGATTTTCACTCGTCTGAACTAATAAATACAATTTGCAACAAGGGATCTTTTCTTTAAAAAAAAACCGATTAAACAGATAGGCACAGGCAAAAATAAGAGGCACCAAAAAAAATCAATACAAAAGAAGTGATATCAGAATCAAAACTCATAAGGGTGAAAGAACACGCTAATTTCAGCCAATCAAAGTAGTAATATAGGAATAAAAACAGCGGCCACCAAGTTGCTACATGCTATACCAAGTCTAACTGAAAAGTGTTCCCCGTTCAGCTATTATTGTTATGATATCACTACTTTGATTGGCTGAAGCTTGCTGGGTTCTTTCACCCTTGTGGGTTTTGCTTCTGTACTGAATTTCACAGAAAGAAAAATGAGATATTGATGTTTTCTAGAGATGAGTCAACAACAACTTTATCATTACTACTATATTTAGCTCGAGTTTGGCGAACGTTCGTCATTCGTCGTGCTTATTACCTGGAATGAATTCGAAAGAACAACCCACAATTTCTGCCATTTAATAGGAAAGTTACAGAAATGAGTTTTTTTATTAACTTACCTACCCTCAAGTGATGAAGCAAACGAAGCTCTTTTTATGTCGAGTTTCAGTATTGTTACTAGTTACTTACACTGAAAACAGTTCTCAATAATTAGCACTGCTCTTAACCGACCATTACGAGTGAAATTCAACCAGAGTTCAGACACTTAATTAACGTATGAAAGAAATAACATAGACAGACAAACTTAGAGTTGCAACGTCAGGTAATTACAGACCTTTGATAATTACTCTCACTACTACTACTACTACTACTACTACTAATACTACTGCTACTAAGACTACAAAAACTACTTAGACTACTACTACTACTACTACTACTAAGACTCCTACTACTACTACTAGTAAAATCCAATACACTTGCTGCTACTAAGACTACACTACTGAGACTACTACTACTACTACTACTACTCTAGCAGTCTTGTAAAACTACGACTACTACTTGTGGGAGGCAAGTAGTAGTCGTAGTAGTAGTAGTCGTAGTAGTAGCAGTAGTAGTAGCAGGGCGCACGGGTATCTGCGAGCACTTGGGCGTCAGATTCGATAGGCGTCCTGGTCCCAGTGTACATCTCTGGCTTCGTACAGACCCGGGTTCGATCCTGGCGATGGGAAGTGTATATGTACGGGTTTTTCTCCGGTTGTTGCACGAGGGTTTCCTCCGGGTACTCCGGTTTCCTCCCTCATGCGGCAAAAAACAACTGTAATAATGGTGGTACTTCTTCCACTTAACATCTGCCGCCGGGATATTTGGGTGAGTTGATGCCTCGAGCTTCGTCTCTATATATTATTATGTATAGTAGTCTTTGTAGTGCTAGCACTAGTAGTAGTAATAGTCATAGTAGTAGAAGTCTTAGTAGTAGTAGTAGTCTTAGCAGTCGTTTTGTATTACACCATTTCCACAAGGCCGTCTGAGAGAGAATCAGCAAGTATTTGCTCCCGACCTCAAGCAAATACATCGCCAAAATTTTAACATCGCCAAAATCTCATATATGTGAGAGACCTGGCATAGAGGGCGGGAGGCCAGACACGCAATTTTTACTCCAACCATCCTTGGTTCGAGGAACAAACTGCCTTCTTCGTTTAAAGTTCGACTTCTTCTTGCGAATTGGCACATGCTTGAAATATACGCAGCACAAGAACTATTTTTCACTCATATTTGTTCGGGAAAAACCTGCAAATCCCAATTTTTAATATACGTTTTCTGCAAAAGTAAAATCGGGCATTAGTTCTGCAACTGGCTGCATGGGTTCAAGGCTCAGAACGAACGATGGAACGATGGTATAATTGTGTTGGGGACTACACCTCTTCCGCTCCTGCTACTACTAGTTTAGTAATATTTATTAGGCTTTGACCCTTGCCATGCGCCTACAACTACTATAATAACTACTAACAACTAGCACAAAGCAACACAATAATACATAAGCAATACAACAGAAGCAGAAACAGAAACAAGACCAGTACCTAGAGTCCCGTCTGTACTCACAAATCACCGACTAGCCGTACCTGCTACTACTAGGACTGCTACTACAACAACGACTTCTACTACAACAGGGACTACTACTCAAAGCTACTGCTGCAATAACAAAGGGTTTAACGAGCGTTAACCACTCCTGGTCATAACTACAATAACTACTTTACTACAACAACGACTAATACTGCAACTACTGAAACTACAACATCGCAACAACTTTAAAACAACAATGACCGCTAGTACAAGGACTACTAAAACGACTGCACAGATTATTACTACAAGGACTACAAGTACAAGTACAACCACTATTACAAAGACTACTACTTAACTACAATGGCAACTACTACTATGATTGTGTATCTGGCTTCAATCTGCTTGAAATCATTTTAGTATTGTGACCTGTGGGCAGATGCTGCGTCAATTTTATCAAATTTTTTTGTACTAACCTCCATTTTCCTATCTAACTGCAAAGGGAACAACGTCTTATGTGTTATTCCTACTGTTTAGCAATTAAAGAGCTGTCACTTAAAAAATGAAAAAAAAATGGAGTATGTGCTCCTCTCACCTCATAAAATTTTCATTGTTTAAATTGCATTTTACGGACGTGCATCGCAAGCCAATAAATACTGCAAAATTCAGAACTCATTTTCGTTTGAATGTATTTATGAAGCAAAATGGAGTGCGGGAAACCTTTTGCCAGCCAAACATTCGCAGGATCGTAGATTCATTAAGAAACGGGGAACAAATATTTCGTTTCACTCGCGACTACGCGCACATGAAATTTAATTTTCTCTGCCTCAGAGAGAGGGAGAAGAGAAAGAATGCAAATCGTAATACTCGAATGTCCTAACGGATTTAACACCAAGATAAATCAGTCCAGATTTTATTTTATCATTTTTTTCCTTTTTACTGCAACTGCCAGCATTAAAGATCTTAAAGGTTTTTGCCCACATGCAACGCGCTTAAAATGGTAAAATTGTCACAATGAAAACGAATCACAATTCCTGGTTAATTAAAATTCTCACTCATCATTCAGTGAAGATTTTTAAACGCGAAAAGCATGTTTTCAAGCGTAATAAATGTAACGAGTAAAAGTTGAAGATCATTTTTTTTTTTTTAGATTTAGCATTTAGACGTTTTATCCTTTCCATCTAGATAGATAGGAAATGGAGATTAATGAAAAAAAGTTTGATAAAAATTATGCAGTGTCTGACCACACTTGACAAGAGTTACTCCTTTAAAAAAGTTGAAGTAGATTGAAGCCACACACACACACACACACAATCGTAGCAGACGTTGCAGTTGTAGTCGTTTTAGTTGTAGTAGTCATTGAGTACTGGTGTCGTTGGTGCAGTTGTAGTCGTTTTTGTTGTAATAGTCGTTGTAGTACTAGTCGTTGTAGAAGTAATCGTACTGGCTCTTGGTGTGCCTCCCCCCAACTCCACTGCTTCCATGTACCTACGACTACTAACAACTACTAAGAACTAGCACAATACAACGCAGTACTGCATAAGCAATACAACAGAAGTAGAAACAGAAACAAAACCAGTACCTAGAGTCCCGTCTGCAGTCACAAATCACTAACGAGCCGGGTCTGCTACTACTAGGACTGCTACTACAACAATGACTGTTATACAGTGACTATTATTATAACAATGACTTCTACTACAACAACGACTACTACTCAACAACTACTGCTGCAAAAAGGGTCAAAGGGTCTTTCTTAGCGAGCGTTATCCGCACCCTAAAGCCCTAACCAGACTGGCTGCTCGCGGCTGCACGGAGTCGCAGTATGGTGTAAAAAAGACTTCAATATTGTTCCTTAACGCAACACCAACCTTTACGATTGCGGCAATTTTGACCTCGTAGGCACGTAGTCGCGCGTTGCTTCGCACGAAATTTTCTTCTGTCTGGAGAGGCCTTAAGAATACCATTGCTGCCTTCGGTCGTGCGTCTGGTAGGCTGGTTTAAATATTGGTTTGACAAAGTTTTGTTTGGCTTCGGGTCTTCGGCGTGGTATCCAGGAGTGGTGTTTGATACTGTTTGGATTTGCTCTTGTTGGTATCACACGTTGTCTAGATTTATTTGGATTTATTTTTCATTTATTTACGTTGTTGTTGTTCTTAACTAAATAAATAAATAAATAAATAAATAAATCCTTTACCAACCCAAAATTGGTGAAAGGACACGGAAGGGTGGTGAACCTCCAATGCCGGGCCAGCAACGTGATGGTAGTGGTTAAAGATAGTAGAGGGGTTAAAAAGAGAAAGTGAGAGTTCCAGAATGGCAACCATGTCACTCAAGTTCAGCGAGCGGGCGCCGCAAGACAGGTTCTAACTCCGCATGTTCATGTTTATCATGTGTTAGTTTGTAGCAGAGTAATATGGTTTTACACCGTTTATGTTCTTAATAATCTGTTAAATCCGGTGTATCATTGTAGTCGTGTAGCCTTTGGTCCTTTTAGTAGTGGTAGTCCTTACAGTAGTACTCATTGTAGTTTTGGTGGCATTGTGATTACAAAAATAATTTTCTTACTGAGCTATGCTCTTAATCAGACATGACGCCGAGTGAGAATCAAAAGAAACCTTTCTGACTGGGAATATATTTATGCGTAACGGGTGACTACGAAAAATTTGCGGCAGGCCTACTCAACTTGTCCGAGTTCGAAATTTCACGAGAAAAACAGTAGGCTAATGCACGAATCTTCCAATAGTATAACACACGAGTCTTCCACTAGAATAAAGCATTAATCACCCAATAAGATAATGAACGAATCTTCCAGTAAGGACGGGAAAGCCAAAGGCTCACGAGAAATAACTAAATACAGATGCAAACCTATTTACGTTGCCTTTTGCACTTATATGTCAGTCTGCCTGAGCGGGGAATCGAACCCATATTCGATTCCCTGCTCAGGCAGACTGACATGTAAGTCCAAAAGGCAACGTAAATAGGTTTGCCTCTGTATTTAATCTTCCAGTAGTATAATGCACGAATCTTCCAGTAAGAAAATGCACGAATCTTATAATAATATAATAATAATAACTTAAATTGACCACTCTACTAGCGGTGGTCGGGTAGGAGGAAGGGCTGAAGCCACTAATACCACTCCCAATTTAATTTTAAAAGCTCAATAATTTCTAAGCAAGAACATGTTTAAGTCCGTCTTACTTAAATGTCTTTTGAAAGAGGCAACAGAGTTCGCCGCAACAGCTTCTTCACTGAGCGAATTCCAGACAGGAGCTACACGAACAGCAAAGAAATATTTCTTGCAATTTAGATGTGAAGGCTGTGTGCGCAACTTGAGTTTATGTCCCCTCGTGTGGGTGACAAGACTAAAATTGAAAAGCGGCAGTTGAACACCCAAGTAACCATGGAGAATCTTGAATGTCAAAACAAGATCACATTTTAATCTACGCGGCTCCAAGGTCTCAAGCCAAAGCCTTCTTAAACGCTCTGATGCAAGGATGTTGCGAAAACCAGGTAGTCCCATAGTGAACTTGCTCTGTACCGACTCAACCAAGGCCACATCTTTCAGCAGTGATGGGGACCACACTGGGCTGGCGTACTCCAAGATGGGTCGCACGAAAACTATAAAAGCCCGAACTTTGGTTTTGATATGTCTCGATGTAAAACATCGGTTAACCATTGATAGCCTACAGAAAGCCTGCGCCACATTTTTTTTACAGTGCAAGGAGGGTTTAAGGTCGGTGGTGAACCATACGCCAAGATCACGTACCTCCTTTACATTGGGCATCGTTGTTTCTCCCAGCATGTAACGAGACGCGTTTCCACACTTACCAAAATGAAGTGTGCAGCACTTTGACTCAGAGATGGGAAGTTGTCATGGTGTAGCCCACTCTGAGATACAGGTAATATTATCTGAAAGGCGTTCACGAGCTTCTGCATCGATCACTGCTGACCCAAGTTTTAGGTCGTCCGCAAATTTGTATAGCTCAGACCTATCATTAATGCAAGATAAGTCGTTCAAGAAAATAACAAAAAGCAGGGGACCCAAAACAGAGCCCTGCCGAACTCCACTGATTATATCAGAAGAGGATGACAATACTCCCTCAACAAGTACTCTCTGTGAGCGACTACTGACAAAAGACGCCAGCCAATTCAAAAGCAATCCCCCAAAGCCAATCTCTTCAAGTTTGAATAAAAGTTTCCTATGTACCACCGATTCGAATGCCTTCTTAAAATCGATATAAATAACATCGGTAGGTATGCCTATGTCAGCCGCAGAAGTCCATTCATCAAGTGCTAAAAGTAACTGGTAGGTAGTCGAACGGCCCGGTAGAAAACCAAATTGGTCCAGATTAATTTTATTATTTTCTTCTAAATATAGTCCAGCATCTTCGTGCGTATTACTGTTGCCATGATTTTACACAGGTACCACCGTCAAAGCAATTGGACGGTAGTTGAGCAGAGAGCAGGATTTCCCTTCTTGAAGACTGGTACAACATTGGCCGTACTCCAGATAGAGGGTAAGGTGCCAGAATTAAAAGAAAGATTGCATATAAGAGAAAGGGGGATAACTAATTCCCCGGCTAACCGGTTTATAGAAGAAGGCCGAATAGCCATCTGGACCGGTTGCATGGCTAGGCTTTATTTTAGATATTTTTTTGGTCGATAAGCCATGGTGGAAAATCTACAGATACACACCGGGCTATTAGATGATCCATAGATCTAGGTTGAGGCAAAGGGCAATGATCGTCCATAATACCATTGGATCAGAAGAAATTACAAATGGCTTCAGACTTGTCAAAATTTTCTGTAAGAAAATTTTTACCCCGTCGTAATGTGGAAACGTACGTGCTGTAGAAGTTTTCTGCTTATAGAAGCGGAAAAGGGCTGAAATGCTGCCCTCCGAAATAGTTGAGGATTCTTTAACTCTATTCCAGGATTCCACTAAGGTGTTGTAGATGGTTCTGCAAGTATTGTACAATGTTAAGTTTGCCTCCGAGCGATTCAGTCGAAGCTTATGCCACAGTTTAAGCTTTTTTTTTTTGGCAACTTGGTAATATTACGTGGAAGTGGATGGGGTTTGTCCAGTCTACGAGGACTAGACGGCAATCTACAGCTGGAAACTGACTCATCCAAGATGCGACTAAAGTCCCCCCAGGTCTGGTCCATGCTACATCCGCTCAGTCTCAAACTCGAATCCCACTCAACCTCAGAGAGGCATACGCGCAGCCTGTCAAAATCTGTTCAGCCCGGCAAACACGAACTCACTGTCTGATGTGAAAAGGAACAGTGTACTTTAAAGGCTACCAAAAAATGGTCACTTGTGCCGAAATGATCCTTAATAAGCACATCGAAACAGAGTGGCTCGTCCTGGGTAAAAATCAGATCGAGAATCTTATTTCTCCTCGTTGGATAATGTACAAATCTTCCAGTAGGATAAAGCAAGAATTTTTCTCGCTATAGGATGACGCAAGAATCTTCCAATTATATAATGCACGAATCTTCCAGTAGGATAAAGCAAGAATTTTTCTCTCTGTAGGATGACGCAAGAATCTTCCAGTTGTATAAGGCAAGAATCTTCCAGTTGTATAATGCACGAATCTTCCAGTAGGATAAAGCAAGAATTTTTCTCACTGTAGTATGACGCAAGAATCTTCCAGTTATATAATGCACGAATCTTCCAGTAGGATAAAGCAAGAATTTTTCTCTCTGTAGGATGACGCAAGAATCTTCCAGTCATATAATGCACGAATCTTCCAGTAGGATAAAGCAAGAATTTTTCTCGCTGTAGGATGACGCAAGAATCTTCTAGTTATATAATGCACGAATCTTCCATTAGGATAAAGCAAGAATTTTTCTCGCTGTAGGATGACGCAAGAATCTTCCAGTTATATAATGCACGAATCTTCCAGTAGGATAAAGCAACAATTTTTTTCTCTGTAGGATGACGCAAGAATCTTCCAGTTGTATAAGGCAAGAATCTTCCAGTTGTATAATGCACGAATCTTCCAGTAGGATAAAGCCAGAATTTTTCTCAC
>JAHWFP010107752.1:0-14729 GCA_023313725.1 Lithobius niger
ATCATGCCTCCCAATGTAGTCAGGGGACACAAGGTAGTCGACAGGATTCAAAATTGTGTCCCTGTGGAAAATCTTATGTAACAGTCCAAGTCGCTGGTCCTTTCTGCGAACACACAAAGGCTGCCATCCTAAATTGTTCATCATGCCGGACACGCAGGCATCATAAGTGAATTTATTAAACACCATTCGGGTAGCACGACGCTGCACGCCTTCAAGAGCATCAATTAAAACTTGAGTACCTGGGTCCCAGACTGCACAGCAGTAGTCAATTTTAGATCTAACCAAAGCATTAAAAACTAATTCTCTGGTGCGTGGTGGAGTACCACGAAGTACACGGTTTATGAACCGGACTTTGGCATTTGCGTCGGCACAAAGACTCAAAATATGGTCATTCCATTTCAGCTTCTTAGTAATTTGTACTCCCAGAATAGACAGTTTATCCACTACCTGAAGAGCATCTCCACCCATAGTGTACTTTGGAATAACCACATTTTTATTTCTAGAAACTGATAAAACTTTGGTCTTGCTAGCATTTAGATTCATTTTCCACTTGATGCACCAGTCTGTGATACGCTCCAAATCATTTTGTAAAATATCTCTATCCGTAACCTCAGAAATAATTCTGTTCAATGTCGAATCATCCGCGAAGAGTGCCTTATTAGATTCAATGACTTCGGTTAAGTCGTTAATGTAAATTAAAAACTGAATAGGGCTGCTAACGGATCCTTGCGGCACGCCAGACGAGACGGGAGCTTCCGTCGACCTTGCACCGTTTACAACCACAAACTGTTTCCTGTCCTGAAGAAATGCACGATACCAGTCGACAATCTGTGCAGACGCACCGTAGCTTTTAAGCACTGAGTCGAATGCTTTAGCCATGTCTACAAGGCTACAAGGTCAACGGTAGCTGCTTCGTCAAGTCCAGTAGCAATGCCGTGCATCATATCTAAAAGCAATAGTTCACATGATGATCCTTTTCGGAATCCAAACTGTCTCTGCGAGAGAAGATTGTTCAGTTCCAAATGTGCTACAAGATTGCTAACAAGTACATGCTCCATCATTTTGCAGCAAATAGAGGTCAGCGATACTGGACGATAGTTGCTTACAACATTCCTCTTTCCCGTTTTATGCAACGGCACAACAGCAGCAATCTTCCAGTCTTCTGGCACCAATCCCTCGTTCAAACTTTGCTTAAAAATATGCAATAGATATCTTGCACTCACAGCTTGTGTCCTTTTTAGCATGCAACCAACAATGCCGTCTGGTCCCGCTGCTTTACTTTCTTTAAGGTTTGAAATAAGGTTCAAAATACCTGTGTAGGCTATGTCGATGTCTGGCATAAAATTGGCACACCTGGATGTCAAAGTAGGTGTTAGGTCTCCTACATCTGGCTTCGTAAAAACAGACTCGAAGAAACTATTAAATTTATTTGCACGTTCGGTATCGTCAGAAACAAGTGTACCATTATGCGAAAGCATGGCTGGAATGCCACATTCCTGTCTATTTGTTTGCTTAACATATGCCCAAAATCGTTTTGGGTTCTTTGAAAAAGTATGCCCCAGGTTCTCCATGTATTGTTCCTTTCTTTCTTTAAGCAACTTTTTAACAACTTTCTGATGGTCGTTTGCTTTAGCCCATACTTGTGCAGATCGACATTTCCTTGCTTGTTGCCTCAGTCTCCTTCCCTTCCTAACTGCTCTTTTTATTTCAATATTTACCCAAGGCTTGTCTTTAGAAGGTGTTGTATAAGCACGCTGCGTGTATTTATGTACAGTTTGCATAATATCTTTCTTGAAAACTAACCAGTTTTCTTCAATGGATCTTTCGGCCGCACACGTAGCAAAATTAACGTACAGATTTCCAAGAACATCGTTTATCTTGGACCTGTCAGCTTTATCATAACGCCACACATGTCTTCCTTCTTCTTTTCCACGTTTGATGAAAGATGCTGGTAATACCACCCGAACAAGTGAGTGATCCGACACCCCTGTTTCAACAGAGACAGACTCCGTTGCACATGTTAACGTGGTGAAAAATAAATCAAGACAGTTTTCCCCTCTTGTAGGTTCATGAACAATCTGTTCAAGGCCAAATTCGTCCATCATTCTTTGAAGGGCATCAGGTTTAACAGACGCGCACGAGTTTCTCCACTCTTCGTCGGCCACTTTAAATCTGGAAGGTTAAAATCACCTGCAATAACCACATTACGACAGTTCCTAGGCAAGATTTTTTTAGATTGTTCGTAAAGTACATCAATTGCATCTTTATCTTCTTGTCCCCTATAGACACAAGCAAACCAAAAAATCTCACAAGCAATGGTCACCTTGCACCAACAGATCTCAGACCTCTCTGAATTTTCAACAGTGATTTGTTCACTTTCCAACGAATCTTTGACTGCAATCAAAACACCACCAGCTCTGCTTTGTCTATCTCTTCTATACACATTGTAATTCCTAGGAAACCAGCAGTATGTCTGATCTTCTTCATTCAGCCAAGTTTCGGTGCACAACAAAATGTCAGGCATTTCACTAAGTAGCAACTCGTCGAGCTGCGATTCCTTGTTCCTAATGCTCCGAAAATTTTCAAGTAAAACAACTAATTCACTATGAGTTACAGATTCGCAGGAGGCAGGTCGCTGGCTGTTGTGCGAGTTTGCTTTGTTGGCTGGAGAGTTGCAATCCTCTTCACTATTTTCCCTCCTCTTAGGATGAGGTCTGGGTCGATTTTTCTTCTCTCTTGCAGCTGCCGTAACAAGTTTTTTGTTTCCTCGCGTTCGTGTTTTGACTTGTCCGGAGAGATAGCTATTTGTTTAGCTGCTGGAGCAATTGTGTAGTTTCTACATCTATATCCTTTACTTAGGAATAATTCCTTTTCAGATTGGTTTTGAAACCGCACAAGTAATGGGCGGTTTCCCTGCTCTTGTTTTTTGCCTAGTCGGGGAAACTTTACAACATTTACTTTGTCAGTAACATCCAGGTTTCCACAGATTTGCTTCATTAGACTGAGATCGTGTTCAATCCTCTTTTCGTTTTCTGTATCGCCACTTTCAGGAACATTGTATATAACAGCATTCAGTTTGCGTTTTTCAATTTCTTCCATCTCTTTGGCTACTAACGAAGAACACATGTCAACAGTCACTACCTCGCCGCTTGTCTTTCCAACTCTTTTTTTTAGACAACAGTTGAATAGCCTGCATCTTCCTTCCCATTATCATTGTCGACCTCATTAGGCTCTTCTTTAGATTGTAGGCTAACCAACTCTTGCAGGTCTTTAACTTGTTGTTTAGTGTATTGTAAGTCTAAACACGTTGCAGGCAATTTATTTGCCAGCTCTTCATTATTTTCAGCAAGGCGTTCCACTAACTCGGTCAATACAGCGACCCTGCTTTCTAATTTGCAGGACCTACAAACGAAAGTTAGACCAGATTTTTTTACCTGCTCGAATGGTACATCAATCCCTGTATCAGCAAACACAAAATATTTCTTGCATTTTTCACATTCAATCTCTTCTGTGACGTTTGGTTTTCTATTTTTCCTCGTTTTTACTGGCTTAGAGTCGTCTTTGGTTCCAACAATCTGAACCAATTGCTCTAGGTCGTCTTTCTTTTTCGAGTTTTGTCCACCCGCCATGCCGGAAGCGAGTTCTCAGTCTTACGGTCAAGCGAAAATCATTAAAAGCTTCGTTCTAACATGACACATCCACGTCAAATTGAGTCGACAAACTCACGAAACATTCATAATGCTGTGCTTGAAGATGCAGTTCGATGAATAGTAAACACAACAATACTTGCTTGATTTCTGTAGAGATCGGGAGACCACGTGCGTGACCACTGATCTCTACCGGACATTTTCTCCAAAAAGTGTTTATCTTGTATTTATTTCAGAGCTCCGACCATAGCAACCTCAACCAGTTGTAATTAAAGCCTTTACTATTAACTATTGCAGTAGAGCAGAAACCATCCTTCTATTAAACAAGGTTTTTAAGGGCAAACTTCGTCCCCCCCCCTCCTTCAATAGTGTGATGCCTAACATCGCAGTCTTCGAGTAAAACTCGTTCAAGTTTGTATTTCCGACGTGCTCATGACAAAGCTTATGAGTACAGCTTTAATTCAAGCCTATCGTTTTTCAAATCCGTTAAAAACTCAGTCAGTTACAATCAATCCAAGTTCAAACCCAAATGGCCGTTTCCATCACGATCCATCAATCCGTTCCTAAACCCCAAAAGCTCAACGGCTCCAGCGGCCCAAAATCTGGCCACTCAGAGCCCAGAAGCTC
Source organism: Lithobius niger (assembly GCA_023313725.1). Taxonomy (NCBI): domain Eukaryota; kingdom Metazoa; phylum Arthropoda; class Chilopoda; order Lithobiomorpha; family Lithobiidae; genus Lithobius; species Lithobius niger. The sequence goes on from JAHWFP010107752.1 coordinate 4,275, forward strand.
CAGCCAATCAATGCGAACCTCCTTTTCCTTCCCTTATGAAGGCCCATCCAGATCCTTACAGTTCTCTATAAAGCCCTCACGTGGTGTAGCTTGGCTCAGGAGGTCCCTCCTCCAAGGCAGCCTGCCTCTCTTGCCGCCAAAACGCGTAGTCGTCGCAGACGTCTGCCCCCTCCCTCACCCATATATACCCCCGGCCCTGCTGTCACACCTTCAGCACTGCTCACTGATCTCAAAGGCTAGAGGTTGCTACGACGGTCGGAGTGGAGATGTCCCCCTGGGTCCGCATGTTGCCATGCCGGGCAAGGTAGTAGTTCGTTGGTAACTAAGTTAAATTTTTGAAAGTATTCTGTTAGACTCCAATTCTAATTTATAGTTCTTAAACTTAAACTTAACCTCTAACTTTGAGAATGATTGTGGATCAGTTAACCGCCATCGGCATTTCTGGCCTAGAACTACCACAACTTAAGGGTTTAAGATCCCCTTCCTAAAAACTGGCTTTTTTCTTATTTATGTTGAACAAAGGTTCTTCTAAATAATCAAATGGTTTAAATCGTAGAGCGTAGACGTCTTTTGGGTTGTGTACCAGGTTTACCAGTAGTTAGTTTGATCTTTAGCACTTGGCTTTAGAAACATAACTTGTGACTATTTTGCTAATGTAAACGTTGCATTCAGTAACTTAGAGAGTCCGGTGACTCACGGCCAGTTTTTGAGCCCCGACCGTTTGACCTGCTGTGGGACTTTGACATTCGAAATATAGCATAATGGCTGCGATTACATTGAGAGTCAATCGATTCACATTTTAAAGCAGACGACATCATTTACGCACCTCTTTTTCTTTTGTAACTAACTTAGTTCCAATGTAATATGAGAAGTTAAACATGTTTTAATAAAAAAAACTTTCGTTGTTTTAAACAACCAGTTGACTTCGTTGAGATTTAATTGCATGAGTAAATAATCAAAATCCATTTTTATTTAACTCCCAGCCAGCAATTAAACACCCATCGTGGTGGCAGCAAATTAGTTAGTAGTTAGTTGTTGTATTTGAAAAACAGTTAGGACATGGACGCTCCCCTCCTAACCGAGCAGTAGCCACTGCAGTGCTGTAAAACTCCGCAAAAGTCAAAACAGTCGCCGTAAATATTAACAACGTCATCGCCAGTACACCAGATGTCGGGGCTCACCTGAAAAAGCACCTAAAGAGACAGGTAGCGCCGTACAACTGGTGGCAGCGGTGGGATCACGAGGTGCTGTGCCACTCCAAACACACCTTCCCCCCTGCCATTCTACCATGCCAGTTTTCATCTTTAAGAAGAAGATGTCCGCAGTAAGTCACTAAACTAAAACAAAACGTTACAGCCTAAAGATGTCAGCCTAGACGTCAACAACTAGGCCTACAGTTCCCGATCCGGCTTGGAGAAGGAAAGCAGCAACCCCAGCTTCACCAGACGTAAATTGTTCTAACCTGCAGAAGGTTGAAGTAGACGTTCAACACCCCGGTGGATCCACCCTGACCACAAGGAAAGGAAGTGGAGCTCCAGAACCCCACTAGTGTTCGACTTTCACCAAGAAGGACTACAACAACAGCAAAGACGTTTTGTGTAAAATCACCGGACGTTCCAGGTCTACGATGGGAGGCTAGGATAGACGGACCACACAGCGATTGTGTATTTAGAAAGGATAGTGCACATAGATTTGCTTTGGCCGCCAAGCCGAGTGTTTTGTTTCATGTATTTTATACATTTTAATAATCCACCAGAGTGCTAGGGGTAAAGTGTGTCTTGTGTTTAACCTGCGGGTTGTTTAGAGAAACGGTTAAATTCGTGCTCTAGTTCAACTTAAATATGTAATTATTTTGCGACTGCAATTTAATTTTTATAATTCACGTAAAACAAGTTTCTGCTTGAATTAACGTTAACGCTTTCAACATGGAAGAAGTACTAGATAGTATTCCTTACAAGGACCTCAAGAAGGCCTGTTTAAATCTTGGCCTAACTGTAAGTGAAGTAAGGCAAGAGTCCATTAAAATTCTCACGGATGCATACGAAGACGAGAAGTCTTCATTAACAGATGTTTCCGACGCTCTAGAGAGCGCCAGTGAAAAGCGTAACACCGCGATTCAAACAAAAAAAGTTAGCTCTTAAAGAGAAAGAGTTGTTTCTTAAAGCCGAAGAGTTAAAACTTAAAGCTTTAGAGCTAGCAGAAGCAGATAGAGCTCGCGCTCATGCCGCAGCCGAAGCCGACAAAATTCGAGCACACGAATTAATGTTAAAAGATACGTTGGGCTCAAAGTAGCGACGCCGCTAGAGTCTTGGAAATCCGTAAAATCGAACGTGAACTAGAACTAGCCAATAAACAAATTGAGTTAGCAAAATTAAGAGCAGCTAGTGGTACTTCAAGTCCAGTATCTGATATGTCTAGTGTTAATTCCGGACCTAGAGCCGGAAAGGTTTCCGATGTAGTACGACTAGTGAATAATTGGGGTCCGAACTCGGAAATTAACTCCTTTTTAAAAATATTTGAGAAAACCATGGAAACTCGACGTATTTTAAAGTCAGAATGGGTAGTCGGTTTACAACCTTTATTAGGGGAAATTTTGGTTAAAGTTTGTGACCAAATGAGTGCTGTAGATATGCACGATTACGATCTAGTGAAAATTAAATTACTAGAAAGGTTTGTCCAGACTAAGGAGTCCGTACAGGCGCAGTTTCGAAGTTTGGAAAAAAATCCCGAACAACTTTTCCACGAACACGCTTTCGATTTGGAAACGTTATTTTCTCGATGGTTGTCGGTAGCTGTTGTTAACAAAGATTTTGACAAGTTGACTAATTTAGTGTTGTTAGAACAATTTACTAAATCTTGCCCGGTAGCTCTCCGGAAGTGGTTGCCCGACCGAATTAAAACTGGGACGCTGCAAGAGGCAGCTAAGTTGTGTGATGAATTCACAACCCGCAACAAGCAAATTTCTGCTGACGTTTATTCCAAAACAGGCAAAGTGCAAACTGTCGCACAGCCAGGTGGACAAGCTTCTAAAGCTTCTTCGAACCCTAGAAATGGTAAACAAAACCATAACTTGTTAGCTAACCCGGTTGGGACTAACAGTAACAGCTTAACTAGCACAGATGCTAACGCTGATTGTAGTGTTAATGTAAATACTAACAATAGCAGCAGACCTAATGTTAGAACGTGTTACGAATGCGGCTCGGCCTCGCACCTCCGCAATCGCTGTCCCGAACTTAACAAAGCTTCGGCATCCGCAAATGCATGCTTTATCGTCGGTAAAGATGCCAAGGAAATTTTAAAGACTAGTACTTTAAACTGTAATATCGGTAAGCGTAGCACTAAACTCTTATGTGATACCGCTAGCACGATTAACATCGTCAGTTCTAAACTTGCCAAAAAGTGGCCGCGTTTAAAGCAAGTAATTAGATGCAAAACTGTCTTACATGGTCAAGAGGTTAAATTACAGCATGTAAATTTAAGCCTAAAATTAGCCAGTGGTGAAGTCTTAAAAACCGTAGGTTGTGTTTCGTTGGCAAAAAGTTCCCTCTTTGATGTAATTTTGGGCGTAGGTGGCATAACACAATTAAATAGTTTATGCATGCCCAAGTCGAAGACTAAGACAGGAAAGTGTCCCCCTACAGAAATTGTAGCCAGTTTCTAGTGTAAAAAGCCCTCTGTATTTTCCAGCCAGCCTAGTAACTTGAAACCTAAAAGGTCTGCCGCTCGCTCATGCGTGAAGGAGCCAGTGAGCCGTGACTCAATCAGCAGTCCAGTGATAAGTGCGCCACGCGCCAATCCCCCCGGGAATCAGACAATATCCCACAAGCCAGGCATGAATGAACGTAAACGTAAAACTGTTCTTGCTGTGCCAGTTGTAAAACCTGTGTCCCCCAATTTTTCAGAGTGGCTAGAATTGAGATATAAACCTCTTAATGGTAAAATAAAACGAAGTTTTTCTACCAGTGATGTTAAGCAGAGTATAGATGTGTTCATTAAACCGGAAGTAAACAAATACAGTTTCCCCAGTTGTATAACGGCACGCAGCCAGTCTACCCCTAACCTAAAGTATTGCAAACCTGTCCAACCAGACGTCGGCAGTAAACTTGCTTCCCTTAAGTGTTTTAATTTCTACCCAGAATTTGGTAGAGTTAGTTTGCCTGAGTTTAATTTAAATTGAATCAGTATGCTAGTAGTGGAAACTTAAATAGTTTTTTTTTTGGTGCTTTCATCCTTAAAAATTAGGACCCGATGTTTTATTGTTAAACTCTTATCTTATAAAAAGATTGAATTTTTGTGCTTGATCACCACAATTGGGCTCTTTGAACTAAATAATTGTTTTTCCTAAGAACGAAGGTTATAATTTTAACCTAATCAAATGTGAAGGTAATTTTATCAGTTTAGGAGTAGGTAAAACCTTTAGTAGGTCTCCAAACTTGACAACTGAAACTTGTGTAGTTTTTTTCTCTAAATGAGAGTTTTTTTTTAGTTGTTAAACTTGTGCAAACCACCAAGACTAACCGAAGTAATGTATAATTTTTCTCCATGTTGAGTTTTTTTAACTTGAAAACCTAACCAAATAGTTTTCTTCACGAGTGTTAAACTGTAGTGAGTGGTGGGCCGCTACAAACGTGGCTCCATCTAGGAACACCTAGCCTAAACATAAAAATTGTGTTTATTGCTTTACTGTCTTAAATCTTCAAGACTGCTTCGTTGTACAAACCTGGAAAGTTACTTTCAAATGCAGATACCTTAAGTCGGTATTTTGTCTAAATTAAGACACAACAAGTTGAGTTTTCATTTTTAAAAGCTAAGCCAATGGTGGAGCCAAAAAATATTGCTCTGCATTTATTTTCTTAAAATTTTCTTTAATGGTTTAAGAGGTCAGTTGTCATGTTCAACCTCACTCAAAGAAACTGTCAGCTTTTCCCGTTTCGGACTCTTACACCTAAATTTTAAGTGCCTATGTTTACTCTTTTTGTCATTATCAACGTCTCCCTGAGTGGGAGAATTTTAACAAAGATTGTACGACATATTATTAATATTCATTAGGAATATCTATGGGAGTCTAGTGGTTCTTGGCTAACTCCTCTTAAGGTTTTCACGAAACATTTTTCCTAAAAAAATTTGTCTGTCTTACCTCTGAGGGCAAAAGGTCAACTCTGTCGTTAAAACGTTGCTGGTTATTATCCATATTAAAACCTCCCAGGGTTCAATTCTCATGTAAAACAAGTTGTTTGGTAACCTAAAACCATCCCAGTGGTAATCTGTTAACTTTAAATAGAGCTGATAGTTGCGCATGCGCTCATAGTACCCTCTATTCCGATCCTTATCACAAGCTAGGTCTTGAGGAGTGCGCCTCGAGGTTTTTTTCGATGCTTTCCTGAAAAATAAAAATAGCATTCTGTGCACGGCTGACGAGTTAGAGCATTAAATGTTGCGATTGTCTCATTTGAATTAACAGTTACAAAGAAAACTAACATGTACCTTTAATTTTCGTTCATATACGAAAGTAGTGTTTTTTTATTTTTAATGTCGTTGCTCCAATTAGTCTGTGTGCTCTGTACGATATTCCTGCACGACGCAGCGCGGACAAGCACTCAGTTAATTTTTGCAACATAGTGTTTTTTGTAAAATTTAATTTCTTACTCAAATTAATTTAGCCGAAAAAACGTCAGTTCCCCAAAAACACAAAATGGCATTTTAATTTTTGTATATGTAGTGTTTATATAACTTTGTATTCGATCCGGAGCTAGGACTAAGTAGCTCAAAAATTTAGACTTCTTATTTTTTTTCGACAAAATAGAAGAGATTGCTTGAATTGTGACCTTTCATGCCAATTTTGATTACATGGTTTGGCGACCTAAGTGTAGAGCATTCCTGTGTGCACTAACTTTTTTTTTCCAGCTTTTACTTCGAGTTCAACAGGAACCCTAAGTAAAATCCCCAGTGTGGGGGCGTGTAAAGGCATTTAGCCAAAAATTCAGATTGGTTAGGATACCCGGCACCAAAGATCAGAAACTCGGGGAACCAAATTTTTTTTTCTTAGCGCCGTAGGCTGAAGTGCTTAAGCCTTATACTTTAAAATTGTGTAAATCCTAGGAAAATGGACTGAAAGGATCAGTGTCTTCACTTCTTAATAGCCACAGACTTTACCTTCATCTCTGCGAAAACAGAACTCGAAAATTCATCTCCTGCAAATAACCACAGCCAATTGAAAAATCGGACAATCTGCTACTCTCCTCACTACCCTGCTCTGTACTGGTGGGCTCCTTTTAGGGAATGGGACACCACCACTTGAACTTGACAAGGACCCTTCTCCACTTCGTGCAGGTCGGGAATCCTTTTTCTTCCGCCCCATGTAGCGGTGCTCACAGGTTCTAGAGGTGCCTACTGTTCTGCACCGACATCTGGTGTGGTCTCGGGAAAGTTAGAATTACTTCGGGTGGCCGTTTTTACTTTTGCGGAGTTTAAACAAGCATGGCAGTCACTACTGCACGGTTAGGAACAGAGCGTCTATGTCCTATCTAAAGCTTTTGTACTATCTAATCGTTTTTGGTTCACTGCCACCAGGTGGGTGGTTTAATTGCTAACCTTAGGCTTTAAATAAAAAGAGTTGTTTTTATTTAAAACACTAGCAAATTAGTGCAAATTAATAAACAGGGGGAATGAAATACAATTTACATTGGCAACTAGTCTACAAATAGCTTTACATGAAAGCACACAAGTAATTTACAGAAAATAAATTATAGGCAATGAATTTACATTTAAGAAAATTCACACTTACAATTTCGAATAGAAAAAGTTCTTTTGGTGTCACCTTAACACCTCTAAGTTAGAAACTGCACTCTCACAAATTTCAGTCTTAGTCTAAGTTTAAGATTTTGTTTCAAGGCATGTTGCACAAGATCAAATCTACTCTTTCACATTGAGTCAAGCTAGCAATAATCAGGGCCCTACCATCGAAGTCTGTGTTTCTGTAATTATGTTACAGGACCTTGGTGAATCTAAAATAACTGTTTGAGTATGCTATGTAGTACAAATAGAAAGAAAGCCGGTTTTTAGAAAGGGGACCCTTAAACCCTTAAGTTATGGGAGGGAGACCAGAAAATGCCGATGGTTTTAACTACCCATAATCACAAAACTCAAGTCAATCGTTAGTTTAAATCTTTAAATTAAAATTTAGAAATAAAGTTCCGAAAAATTAAAATAAAGCTAAAACTAGTTTTCTAAACTACTACCTTGCCCGACATGGTAACACTCGGACTGGGGACATCTCTGCTCCGACCGCCGTAGTAACGTCTGACTTGGAGTTGAGCTAATGCTGTAGATGCAGTCCCTCAGGTCTGTTTTATACCTGCTGCCTGCCTGCAGGTAAAAGGGAAACCGCGGGCCTGTAGGAGAGCGACGGAGGGGGGGTGCGGGGTAGAGGGATGCCTCGAGGAGGAGAGGAGTCTGACTCTGGCCGACCAGGCTGTCACTACCGGAAGTTGGCATGGCAGCGCGGACGGGCAGGGTAGCCTTGGACTCTGATTGGACAGGGATTGAAGGAGCTTGGATGGCGAAGGGAATTGCCGAATTTGGGTGTTTTTAGAGGCCTTAGCTTGAGAAGTGCATTGAGTTAAACTGATAACAACGTGAAAATAGGCCTATATATTTTTGTGTGAAACTACAATGTTATGCATTGCAACTATTGAAGGAGGGGGGGGAGGAAACGAAGTGTTTTGCTCAATTCTTTAAACAAACGTGATTTTTAATAGTAGGAACGTTACTATGGTCGGAGCCCTGGAAAAAAAATACAAGATAAACACTTTTGGAAAAATTGTCCGGTAAAATTCGAAGGAAAGTGTTGCCGAGTTCAGTAGTGTTCAGACACCTAGTTTTTGCTAAACTGTTGCCCAATTAAATTAAATAAAAGGTTAAATATACCAGCTTATTCCCTGAATGCTATAACGCATGAATATTGGTGAAACATTATTGCAGCCACTAACAATAAAAATTACAGTCGAAGTTTTCATAAATAACTTGGCCTTCGCTAAAATAAAAACATCAAGTGTTGGGTTTTCAAATTCATGTATGTGAGGATAAATCCTCCTAAACAACACTGGTTAGCTTTATGCCTGCAAAAAAATAAAGTAATTACAAGTTTATTTACAAGTTGTTAAACAGGCGATTGTAGATTTGCGTGCGGCGCCGGTCATTTTGGTGACTTTTTCAAAATGATGTAGAAAATTATTGGAGTGGAAATTTAAAGTTCTGTTTGCGCAGAAGTCTTGGGAAAGTGTAGGTCTATTAAGGGCCGCAAATTTCAAACGTTTTGGTCCATTTTTCTTGAAGATATGGTGTTTTGAAGACGGAGGTCTGTATAGGCCTAATGAGCGCTAATGAAAAAAAAATGTTCATTGCGAAAACGATAAACCCTCAGATTTTTTTTTATCTGTTAAGCAGAGGTCTCCTCTCAAATCTGTTGGTGAAGACTAGCTTCTTTACAGGCCCCCCGGCGGGAGATTTCACTTAGGGCTCCTTTTGAACCCGAAATGAAAGCCTAAAACAGAAAGTTAGTGCACACAGGTATGCAAAACACTCAGCTGCCAAGCCACTGTGATCTAAAGTTGGAAAAATGACCTAAATTTAAGCAATCAGCAAACTAAATCGAGAAACACAACTCCTATTTAGCTTGTCATCTTCCCTTAATACAAAGGCGAAGTCTAAAGGTTTGGGATACTTATTCCTACCCCAGGATCTGAACAAGGTTAAAGGTACACTTTTTACACAATATTAAAATTACCATTTTATTTTTTTGGGGGACTGACGTTTTTGCGGTAAAGTTAACTTGAATAAATCTTAGTTACAAGTTATAAAAGGACACTATTTTTGGTTTTTGACCATAAGTTACAAAGTTAGGGGTTTTGCAATCGTTAACTGTTAAATGATATAGTTGCGACATTTAATGCTATAACCAGTCAGCCGTGCACAGAAAGTTATTTTTTTTTATCTGGGAAAACCTCGAAAAAATACCCCTGGGCGCACTCTTCGGGACCTAGCTTGCGATAAGGATCGGAATAGAGGGTACTATAAGCGCATGCGCAACCATAAAGCTCTATTTAAAGTTAACAGATTACCACTAGGATGGTTTGAGGTTACCAAACAACTTGTTTACATGAAAATTTTAAACACAGAAAGGTTATGAGATAGGTCCCATAACTTAAAAATACAAAATACAACGCTGGGAGGTTTTGTGGATAATAACGCAACAACCTTTTAATCAGAGTTTACCTCTTGCCCTCAGAGGTGAGACAGACAAATTTTTATAAAGAAATTTCGTGAAAACTTAAAGAGGAGATAGCCAGGAACCACTAAACTCCCGTAGATATTCCTAATGAATATTAATTACGTGTCGTATAATCTCTGTATAATCTCTCTAATGAGCGCTAATGAAAAAAAAAATGTTCATTGCGAAAACGATATACCCTCAGGTTTTTTTTTTATCTTTTGAGCAGAGGTCTCCTCTCAAATCTGTTGGTGAAGACTAGCTTCTTTACACCCACAGGAGATGGAGCTGCCAACCCACGAAACTAAGACAGGTATCAGAGTTTTTGGCTGCGTACACCCGAATGGATTTCGGAACATCCGTCTACCTTTCTAGAAGTGTAATTATTTTAAGAATTAGTACTTTCCGATATAAAATATCGGTATCAATAATCGGTATCGGTATCTAACGATACACAACCGATACTTCTTATCGATATAACATTAACTTATTAACTGCAACAGCCTTACGACATCCATTTATTATTATCAGAATAACATTAGCTTTAGCTTAGCAGACGACACTCGGTGCACTTAGCCTCTGCCTCATGCACCTTTAATTGCTGCAACATGTGGGCCCATCCAGATACTCAGTCAACATCAGTGGTCCGGCTCCTAGACCAATCAGCTCCTCCCTCAGCCTCAGCATCCAATCGCACATCGGGACGATTACCGCATATCGGCACGACAACCAATAATTGGTACTTCAACTCATCAATGGGTACTCCAATTCTAACGGTACACCCACTTCTCAAAGGTACCCACTTCACAAGGACTAACTCCATTCATTATGAGCTCATGAACAATTCATCAGATCCAATAATTCAGTGCTCCAAGGACTTCACAACACTGAAATCAATTCCGCGAGACTCGCGAAAGTACGACGGACAATGTGAAACAAAACAGAACACTCCAAATTTAATAAGTGGACCGAAATCGCGAGGCCCACTACGGAATTATCGAATAAGTTCTTAAGCTAATACTCCTGATTCTCCCAGTGCAATAAAAATTAAGAGACAGGAGCCGCATGGTAAAATTAAGACACGACACCTAGTTCAGAAAACAGAATTGTAACACAGTCGAAATTTTTTTGACCTATGTGACAATATCGGTCAATAAAATTTCGACTGTGTTACAATTCTGTTTTCT
>JAHWFP010107905.1:1760-23535 GCA_023313725.1 Lithobius niger
CCATAAGAAAATTACCTCTCCCTCTGATAAGTTGTGCGACCCAATACTGTATTATGAAGTACTGAAATACCAGGTATGATATGGCACATATCCTGAGTTTGGAATGGAAACGGTGAATCATTACGAGGTATTTAAGAACTGTTTACCCCAAACCTGGGAGGGGCTGTAACTAAAGACTGGTGCATTTCCGGACCCATGTTTATAGAACTTTTTCTACTTATCTTTGATCACACAGCGGACCCTCAAAATATTTGACACCAATTTCCGAACACCCTGTATATCTTCATCTTTCATCTAAGCCTAATCACATCCATTTATCTGAATAAGGGCGGCTACCGCACCATTTTAAAAATGGAACTTGTCGTAAACCAACACAAAAATCAAAGCGCTGCGATGTAGATAAACTGCCGCAGTTTAGCTCCTAACTAAAATGTATCGTTAAATTACCCTTGTTGGAAAACATACATTTTCACCATTCATTTAAGCTCAATTACGTTAGTGGATCTTAATTAGAACTAATATGGCAGCATACGCACCGTTTTAGCTATTGCACATAAACTGTCTGAAAGAACTTAAATGACGAATTTCGGCCAAAAGGGTTACTTTTACGAAAAATATGAATAGAACATTTTCTGAAGGAAATTTTATTCTACACATTCCGGTTTATTTCCGGGTTATTCCAGTTTATTTCCGGTTTATTTTCGATCGGATGAACGGTTTAGGCGCTAGAAGCAAAAAAACTGTTTTTTGTCGCTATTTTTGGACGCCATCTTGAACACATTATACAGGAAAGCTGCACCACTTCATGAGTCTGCATCCATCCTATTGACGATCTCTAGGGCAGCAATGAACAAATTTTCATTTTTAACGTCCAAAGTATTATTCGGTGCGATTAAGTTGGCGAATGTTTTGGTGTGTTGATATCACTCCTTTGAAGGGCCGAACCATTCGAAACTTGGTGGCCCCTTTTACCAGTTTTGGTGTTTGATATATCAGTCCTTTTTTTTTTTAATTGTGTATTAGACTCAAATCCACTACCGTGCAGATGTGTAATAAAGTGGCACGTCAACAAGAAACTGGTTTTCAGCAATTTGCTACTACCTTTTGCCTATAGGCCGAACCATTCTCAACTTGGTCACCTCTTTATAGGTTTTTGGTTTGGTTTTAATTTTGTTGTAATTTGTTTTATTTCGTTAGTTTTGGTGTGTTGATATCATTCCTTTGAAGGGCCGAACCACTCTCAACTTGGTGGCCTCTTCACCAGTTTTTGGCTTTCTTTATTTTGCTTTGTTTTCGAGTTGGTTTATTTTTCGTGAATTGGACGTCAATACAATTTCTTTGGCAACGTTGTTTAGATTTATCGTGATACACTATTGTGTGTCTAGGCACGTACATCAGTATCCACGTTCTCATTATCCGAACTTTGGCCGTCCAATGAGAGACGATGCCGACAATACTAACAATGGTAATAACAATATTTTCGTACTTACGCGCCCTCCCACGCCATCCCCATTACGCCACTAGGCTTCAAACCATAAGAGGCACGCAGTTCGTATTGTACTGCACCCATTCATCCAATTTCATAGCTGGAAACCTTCCCGTTATCTCGGTATCGATGAATAATCACCCTATGGGATTTAACATGGCGATGAGCGGACTAGCTAGCTAGTAGCTAGGTATAGTAACTAGTAACACATTTTAACGTTATTGAGGGTCAGATTTTGCATTGAAAGCAGCTTAGCTGGCATTCCTACACGAGTTAATTTTTGTCAGGTGGGTCATTGCTCTCGATTTCAACACAATTTAAGCTTTTGTACCGCATTATAATTTTCCCCCAAGTACCTCAAATGTCCCCAACTATGCTTCAAGATATAAGACACTGACACTATGGCGTCGCGCTACAATGGTTTATAACCTCGACAATTGAATTGATGTGATGTTTGTTGTGATGTTTGTTTCCTAACTAGCGTGTGTCTAGATCGTATGAATGGTATTTATTTGTAACGAATGGGCAAAATAACCAAATAATCCTTTCAATTACTTATTTTTGCAATTAACCTGTGTTTGGTGCATACATTGTCACATTAGTTAGTAAACATGACGCAAAGATTGCACCAAATCTTTCTTGTTGTAAATTTTCTAATTGTAAATTTTACTTCTACATGAACTAAACACAAAATAGTATGCTAGCGGTCATTTTTTTCAAGATGGCAGCCGAGTGGTCCTTTCTTCAACACAGTGTATCTTCTTAACCACTGAAGTACCGAAAATTTCGTAGAATGCTTGTCGATAAATAATTTAATTTTCTACAACTTCAGTCTGAACACGATTTTTGATACAATTGATATTTCAGGAGATACAGGCAGAAAACCATTTTTGGCGGCCATTTTGCTTGGTATTTGGCCGCCATTTTGAAATTTCGAGTGGCTAATAGGCTTTTTTGGAACAGTGGGTTTCAATGAGCATATGTACCAACTTCCATGCTTGTTTCCAAAAGTGTACGATTTTTCACCTAATATGCCCCACTATTAACGATGTTATGAGTAATGATTTCAAAACAATTTTAACAATGTATGCAGATGATATCAGTTATGATCTCTATAATTACAAACCGGATACCACGCTGCATAATCTGCAGACCGATTTTGATCGAACAAATGATTATTATAAAATAAACTAGCAGGACCCGTGCATGTTGCACGGTGGATTGAGTCTCCCGGTCTTAGCATCCCCGGTGTTTGGTGTTCTTAGAAAGGTAAATTGCGTATGCAATATTTCATTCATTAGTAGACTGATCCTTCAATTTTACTCGCCCCTCCCCTTCCCCTTCTTTTTTCTGCCCCCTCCCCTTCCCCCGACCCCCTACTGCAAGTTAATCTCCGTGATAGTCTCCCGGTCATAGCCTGTCCCGGTGTTTGGTCTTCTTAAGAAAGTCAGTCGCGTTTGAATATTTCATTAGTCCCAGTGTTTGGACATTTCCACCGAGATTTTGGCGCTGACCTAGTAAGACGCATATTTGTGTTTTACTGAAGTAAATTTTTTCTTAAGATAGTAAATCGTGTATGCAATATTTAATTCATTAGTAGACTGATCTATCAATTTTACTCACCCCTCCTCTTCCCCTCGGCCTCCTCCCCTCCTTTTCTGCTCCCCCTCCTACCCCTGATGCAAGTTAATCTCCGTGATATCTCCCGGTCATAGCCTCTCCTGGTGTTTGGTCTTCTTCGGAAAGTAATTGCGTTTGCAATATTTCATTAGTAGACTGATCCTTTAATATTACTCGTCCACAACGCGATCTGGTGTGACCTGAGATTTTGGCGCAGCGACAGAAAAGGCGCATACTTGTGTTTTACTGATTGCTAAAAATCCACATCACTGAGAAAGTCAGAATTAAGTATGCAAGCAAGCACTCTGCTGCAAGGTAATCTCCGTGATTGTTTCCATCAACTTAGAAACAATTAAAAAGTGGGTTCGGGGGAAGAGGGGGAGGAGACATTCTAGTGGGGGATGTAGGAGTAGAAAAAATGCTATCTGGTGGACTCCCACCTGCATAGTGGCGATCAGGGACAGGCGTCGTGCTTGGCAGCGGTTTCAGCGGTATCGGTCTGATCAAAGGTGGCTGGAGTATATAGGCGTTGCCCAGGAGACTAGGTTTCTTCTCCGGAGGGAGAAGTTGCTGTTTGGAGCCAGGCTTTGTGAGCAGGTGTCCCAGGGGTTGCCAATCTCTCGGGTTTGGGCCATGGTCCGCCCTCAGGACGCCCGGTCCACGGTTGCATGGGTGTTTGGCGAGGCTGGTGTGGTCCTTCGGGGCCTCCATATGGCGGAGGCTTTCAATGCGAATTTTGCTGCGGTTTATGATTCTCCGAGGGGCGTCCCCCCCACCGGTGAGTACTGTGGAGGAACCATGTGGGCCAGAGTTACCTTTTGACATGCTCGAGCTCTGCGCGGCCCTAGACTCCTGTCGCCCACAGAGAGCAGCGGGAGTTGATAATGTCACGTATGGGGATCTAAAGAGTTTGGGGGCAAGAGGTCGTGAAGAGCTGCTGGGTTTTTATCAAAGTCTGTTCGACGGTGCCCCGGTGCCATGCTCCTGGCTGTTTTCAGTGCTGACTCCAGTGTTGGGTAGGGGCAAGGTGCGCACGGCGGTCTCGAGTTACAGGCCCATAGCCCTCCTCTCATGCGCACGCAAGGTGTATGAGAGGATGCTTGTGAGTAGGCTAGTCTGGCAAATTGAGGGTTCAGGGAAGTTGTTTGGCGCCCAATTTGGCTTCCGGAAGCACCGGAGTGCCCAGGACGCGATGCTGTTCCTTGAGTCCGGCATCCGCGAAGCATGGCTCAGTGACTGCTTTGCGGTTGCAGTGTTTCTTGATATTAAAGCGGCCTACGACATGGTTGATGTGCGTGGGTCGGGCATTCACTGGATGGTCTGGGCGTCGGCAGGAAGTTGAAGGCGGCTGTCCTGGCCTTGTTAGGGAAGCGTAGCTTTGCGACCAGGGTCGGGGGAGTTTGGTCTGGTGTGCGAGTCACCGACCGGGGTCTGCCACAGGGGAGTTGTTTGAGCCCGGTCCTATTTGCGGTTGCAATCAACTCTGTTCTGGTGGAGATGGGCCAGTCAGTCAACGTTGTGGCGTATGCTGATGACGTGGCTGTCTGGCTTGCTGGATGTGGCAGCCCCGGTTAGCTTGGCACGGTCTTGTGCATTGGTGTTTAGTGACGCCTCCTTTATTGATGTAGGCAATAGGGGCGGGGTGGGGTGTGTATCCCTAGCATGCGCCTGGAGTACAGTTACTCCCTGCGCTCCCTCCCGTCGGCTTTTGTAGGTGAGCTTGTTGGTATTTCGGTGGCCTTGGATGTCGGGTCAGACCTCCGGTTGCCAGAGTTTTGCGTTTTGACTGACTCCAAGGCTGGCATTGGTTTCCTTCGGGGTTGTTTTAGGTCCCTTCAGTGCTCTCACCCGATTGCTTATGAGATTGGGTGGAAGTTATTTGTACTGCGCCAAGGTGCCCAGAATGTTTTTATTGGATGGGTGAGGGGACACTCAAACGTCTTTGGGAATGAGTTGGCTGATAGTCTCGCAAGGCGGGGGTCTGAGGAGGACTGTGCCCAGGTGTGCTTTGCTCTCGGCCCTCGTGACTTGCGGCCAGTTGCTGGAAGGGTTTTCAGGAAAGAATGGGAAGAAGTCTGGTCATCCAGTACCACTGGGCGCAGGCTGTTCAGTCTGCATCCCTCTATGGTCTGCCCAAGACTTCTGGACGGCCTCTCGCGCAAGGATGCGGGGCTGGTCTCAAGGCTGCGCACGGGGCACGTCCAGCTACGCTCTCATCTGTTCCGCCTTGGATGGGTGCGCTCGAAGTTGTGCGCATCCGGTGGTGGTGAGGAGACGGTGGATCATTTTTTGTTGGCCTGTCCCCTTTGAGCAAAACAGCGGTGGTTTGTGGTTGGTGTGGGGCCGAACCCCCTGCTCACGGTTCTCGGTGTTCCCCCGCATTCGGTGTCTGGTATCGGTTCGTTGCGTCAGCTTATTGCCTTTTGTAAGGCTACACGCCGGTTCACGGTCTAACTGGTTCCCCCACCCTGGTTCTCTCTTCTTTTTCGCTCCCTGAGCGTCCATCTCAAGTAGTCCCATGTAATCTGGTATTATGGGATTTGTACATGGGTGTTTAGGAGGTTGGGAGTGGTGTTTTGGCTTTTGGTCTAGGATAGTAAGTTAGGTTAAGTTAGGTTAAGTCCTAGTTAAGTAAGTGAGCAGATGGTATGTAGACCTCCTTAGGCTCAATAAAAGAAGCGAAGTGAAGTGAAACAATTCACGTCGGCACCACGCACCACCAAATTGTTGCAAGTAAGTTTCTTTCATTTGCTCTCGCATGCAAGATTGTTGCCGCCCACTTTAAAACAATTTAACTTTGCTCTCCAAGTCTGCATCTGGGAAAGAAATGAGCCTTTCCATCGTATCAGGCTGCCAATTTTGAGGCCCAGGCCTCGAAATTTATAACTTATCGTCCGTTTCGTTTAAAGTTGTCCGTTCTTAGCTGAAACACGGATTCGTTTTTTTTAGATCAACAACGTAAGTCCAACAGTCAAAATCTATAGCCCGCCGACAATGCCACATTCACACGACCAGACTCAGTTTGCAAGGTAGCAATGAATCGCAATCCTAATCAACTTTAAAGAGATTGTTGTACGTGTTTCCAGTAATTGGTTTTCACTTGTGGTGCCGCCGCCTTACTTTAGACCGAATCAGTATCATACACGGCGATAGCAACTGAAACGATAGCCGTGTATATATATGATTGAAGTCCTCTCTCCAGCAAAACTAAAACTATTAATTTCTCCGTTTCTATTCAATATATTTCGACCAAACTTGGCCAGATAGTAGATAGCAACTTTTCCCAACTTTACACCAACTTTTATGTAATTCCGTGCAAGAGTAAACGTACGGAGCCACACGAACATTTGAAAACTGTTCAATTCTTGTTGGTGTTGTTGTTCTTGTTCTTGTGTGACACGGTTTCAGAAAAAATTACTGCACCCACCTAATATCTGAAACCTGATCAAGCCAGAAATTTCCCTGGGTTGCATCCTCACAGAGACCACTTTTTCGATTGGTCCAGCCATTCCGCAGTTACAGGTCCCTGAACGATCATTTTGATTGTTATACATTGTTTTAACCATTGTGATTAGGGAACAATCACATTCTGCAAACTCCATGGCCATTCTTCGTGCACGTGGTATGTCTTTGCTAAAAAGTCGATTGTTGAAGGGCGAAATGAAAGAATGAAGGGGTTAAACCCTTTTTTGAAAGAATGTAACCTGGCTGTTGCAGACATAGGGCCTTAGGGCTTCGGGCAGATGACCAGGAGTGGTTAACGCTCGATAAACCCTTTAACCTTTTTTTTGAAAGAATGTATTGGGAAGCAAAAGTCGTATCGCGGTTACGGGTGGGGCATACTCTCCTGCGGTCACATACATTTCGGTGGGGATGGGTGGGTACGCCACATTGCCAATTCTGTGGAATTGATGAGACGCCAGAACATGTTCTCTGGCACTGTAAGAAGTACGCTACGGCAAGGTTACTGTTAGCTCCCTGGATGCGGGTATTGTCCACTGTCCAGGAGTTGCTGTCTTGGCGACTGGCCGACATCCACTTTCAAAGCTCAAGATGATTGCGAAATTTTGTCGTGTTGCAGGGGTGAGTGCGTAGTGAGTTGAGAGTGAGGGTCTCCTGTTCTCTCCATGAGGAGGGAGAGGAAGAGGATGTTATCTGCCGTGCACGGAGCACTAGTTTGGTGTGCACGGCTCTGTTGAAGCCCACTGAAACTTTCCCTTTATGGGAGGGAAGGTGGGTGGGTGGCTCGTACACAGTGGTATGATCTGCAGTTCAGTGGCTGATGGTGATAATGTGTGCAGTGTAATGCTGTGAAATTCGCCAAGGAGCCAGAGTAGTGCAAGTGCCAGTGCCAGTGCTTCTGAGTGCTTCTGAGTTTTATATTGCCCGCTGGAACTTTCCCTTCATGGGAGAGAGAAGGCAGGGCCAAGTACACAGTGGTGGGTGTGGACTGTGCTGCATTGATTTGCGATTATGAATCTAGTTTAGCGGTGTTGCAGAGTTGTTGTGTGTTGTGGTGACGTTGAGAGTAGTTGCGTTGCAGTTGAGTTGTTTTGTTGTATGACTAGCGTGTTGTGTATTTAGTTTTAGTAGGGCGTACGGCTTTGGGCCATGGCTCTAAATAAATAGATCGTGAAAGAATGGTAGCTAAAGTTTTCGGGCCGAATGGCTCTGGATGTGTCATTTACTGTGATGCCTCCTTTCGTGCGAATGATGGCACAGGAGGACTGGGTGTGGCGATCCCATCGCTCAAGATAGTTTTTCGGCGCAGGGTGACTGGTGTAACGTCGAGCTGCCTTTTTAAGCTGCTGGCTGTCTCTGTGGCTCTTGATGTTGCACTTGCATTAGAGCTGCCATCGTTTGCGCTCTACACGGATTCGATGGCTGCTTGTAGGCTTTTACAAGTGTCATGTGAGAATCCTGAGGTATGTGACCCATTGTGTATACGATATTGTGGAAACTCTGGGTGGCGTCTCGGAACAGCAATATTGCACTCAAGTGGATGAAGAGACACTGCGGTAATCCGGGCAATGTCCTAGCTGATGGGTTGGCCCGTGAGGCGACAGCCGAAACTTGCCCGCTTGTCACTCTGGTGCTTTCCGCGCGGATGCGGCGACCCATTGTTAAGCAATGGGCGCTTGCTGAATGGCAAAAAGAATGGGAGGCATCTGATGCGGCTAGGGCTTTTTATATGATGCACCCAACGTGTGCTGTAAAGTCCAAGATGGACAAGATGGCCTTCTGTGAAGCCAAAGTGCTGTCCAGGCTGCGCGTTGGGCACACCTTACTGCGTGCGCATCAATTCAAGTTCGGCTGGGTTAGCACACCAACCTGTCAAGTGTGCCACGAGGACGAGACACCAGCCCACATTCTCTTCCACAGCAGAAAATATGATAGGATGCGTGTGTTGTTGGCCCCCTGGGTGCGTGATTTGCCCACAGTCCGAGATCTGCTGTCACTCACGAGTTGCAAGCAGCCGTATGTTAAGTTGCGTACAATTCCTAAGGTTTGTTTAGCTTCTAAGATCAGTGTGTAGGCAGTTAGGCGTCTAGTGTATTGAGGGCTCTCCTGCTTCCTCCCTGATCATGTGAAGTTTTGATTCGCAATGTGCAGTCCAAAATGTGCAGTGATGGTGAATGAGTGTAGAGTTCGGAGCCCGCTGGAACTTTCCCTACATGGGAGAGAGAAGGCGGGTGTGTATCTTGTACGCAGCGGAAAACGAAGCCAGTGCATCAGTGCCGAAGTGGAGTTGGAGCCCACTGAAACTTTCCCTTTATGGGAGAGAGAAGGTGGGCGGGTTGCAGTTGCTCAGCAGATGCCGCAATAGAGTTGAAATGTAGTGCACCAATGGTGTGATGCGATGTAGTGCGGTGTAGTGTGCTGTGGTGTGGCTCAGTGTGTGTGTAGAGTAGCAGTGCGTATTGTATACACAGTGTAGTTAGGGCGTACGGCTTCGCGCCATGGCTCCGTAATAAATATGTTCGAATGAATGAATGTGTTTGCTGGGTTCATTTAGTGTTGTGTACTGTATTAGTTAGTTGGCAACGGAGTGCATGGCTTTGGGCCCTTGCTCCGTAATAAATCATCATTACTGAAAGAATCATAGGGCCTCAGGGCTTCGTCGGGCAGATGACCGGGTGCGGTTAACGCTCGCTAAAACCCTTTGATCCTTTGAAAGAATCCGTGTTTCAGCTAAACGATATACATTTAAACCAAACTAAGCTACGTTGTTAATTTCGAGGCCTTCGGCCTTGAAATTGGAAGCTAGAAACGATAGAATGGCGCATTTATTTCGCAGATGTAGGCTTTCAGGGCTGAGTTGAATTGTTTCAAAGTGGCCAGCATCAATCGATTGTTGCATAAAGCTTTGTAGCGCGAGATAGCTGTAAAAACGGAACACGTCAAAAGGAAAAACGTCAAGTGTGCCGTAAAAAAGGGGATATATAATTGAATTTTCACTTGTTAAAATGAACACGGATAAAAATTGATGATTTTTAATTGAGATAATAAAATGTACAATTGAGAAAATTCCATCTGTTTAGGTGCTCTTGTGCTTTACCAATCATATATTTAAAACGTAAAGCACAACAGCACCTAAACAGATGGAATTTTCTCAATTGTACATTTTATTATAGAAACTCACGGTTATCGATTTTTCACCCACGGCGACGATGATTGGCCCTGTGAGAGTATGCAAATATGTCGAGCGCGGAGCACGAGACAGATTTGCATACTCGAGCCGGGACAATCATTGCAGCCGTGGGTTAAAAATCGATAACTGTGAGTTTTCACTAATAACTGATTTATACCATGGTTGGGACGTCAAGCTAACTCGTATTTAATTAAAACGTGTTTGTGTTTTGTAAAAATTACCTCATGAAATACGGTAATCAATCAGTATGTCGATATGAATGAAGATAATCCCATTTTAATTTGAAGAGTGAGAGGTTGAGTGTTGGACGGACGAGTCCTTCTGCAGCTCATGTTTGTGGAGGAAGGGGGGGGGGGAGTCAGACAGATGTGTTGTTTGGCAAGGTTTGGCTGGTAAGTTCGCTCGTGTTTTCGAAGCTGTTAGGAGTGAATAAACTTCGATATGTGAGGCAGCAAGGATAGAAAAACATTGCGGACATTCCGGCGAGGTAAGTAATTCTTTTTGTGCATTCGTAGTTTGAGAATTGTTTCAAAACATGCGGTAATAAGGTGTATCGGTATGAATGAAGGTTATTCCATTTTAGTTTGTGGAGGGGGTGGGAGGGGGAAGTTAGACGGAGTGAATAAACTAAGTTATGGGCCAGACATGTGAGAGTTAGCAGGGATAGGATTTCATTCGAGACATTCTGGTAAGTTAAGTAATTCCCTTTGTACGTTTTTATTGCATTACGTTTTTGGGCACTGTATTTGGTTGCTGGTGTGTGCGTTCTCGTTCGCGTGATCCGGAAGTGTCAAAAGTGTGGGTTATCTGCAGAAGTGTGAGTTAGCGGCAAAAGTGTGGGGTAACTTGATAACCCATACTTTTTGCAATGACGCACACTTTCAGTCACGGTTAACAGGATTTAACCTATTGAAATTTAGTATGGCGTTGAGCTAGCGTGAAGTCACGGCCGTGGTATAAACCATTTCATATACACAATGCGACAAAATCAGAATTTATACAGATTATAAGTGAATTGAAAAATACAAATACAACAGGAATTGACAGATTTAACATGTCTCACTTTAAACAATCAATGGAAAACACTGTACATTTTATATGTAAACATAAATCCTCAGGTAGTGAGCGTCTTAAGGAAAGCTCGAGTGGTAATAAACATTTTGATAAGCCCCCTGAAGTGCCTATCACATGTTATAAATGCAAAAAGCCAGGACATATCAAACGAAATTGCCCGACGTTAATGGAAAAGGAGGGAGTAAACTTGTGCCAAACCTTGGTTAAAAAACCTCCTAATGTATTGGATAAGTATATTACAGAGTGGTCAGTAAATGGGCAACCCAGTGGAGTGTTACGTGATACAGCATCTACACGTGATGTGATAGATCAGAAGTTAGTTCTTCCACACCAATTCACAGGGAAGTACACCCACTGTAAAAAGGCCCTTCTTAAGTCCCAGACTACATCGCATGAAATTGCACGTATCACTGTTGAAATGCCGTGTGGTCAGATAAAAACTGAAGCACTCGTCACTGATCATATGGGGGATAACTACCAGATGTTGGGAGCACCCTCCCAAAACACTACTAGAAGAAAAAAAGCATGAAAATTTCCATCCTTCTTGTTGATGCTGTGACTCGTGCACAGGTAAAGGCTAGCCAGGCTACATCCTTAACATGTAACCAAGAAATGGAAATAACTACTCCTTCATTGAATGTAATATTACAAACGGCTATCAAGTCTGACCCTCTGGAGCAAGATGATGCTAGTTTGGTGATAGCTAAGACTACTTCCCTTGGCCCCGAGGATAGTAGTATTCTAGGCCCAGGTGATAGTAAGTTTAGTGAGCTCTTTAAACTCTCTAAAGAGAAGTTCAAACAAACGCAACAGAAAGATGAAAGTCTAGAATTGTTTTGGACAGCTTCAAAGCTTCCCGATTCCCAGCAAGATGAGAATAAAAGGTTTGTTGTGGAAAAGGGGTTACTGTATCGTAAACTGGTTCCTCAGATCAAAATGCTTTGCTTGGAACCACAGTTGGTTCTCTCAAAGGAGTGTAGAATGGGGATTCCACATACAGAGTAGTCAAATACTTGGGCAGGTCATTTGGGTAAAACTAAAATGCAGGAAAAATTACTGGCTCAGTTTTACTGACTCAAGGTGTATCAGGGTGTTAAACACTTTTGTTATGTCCTGTCTAACCTGCCAAAGGAATGGCAAGTCAGGTAAGCCATCAGTGCCTGTTAGCGAGCCTACAGAGAGGCAAATCATAGAAGTAGTAAGCCCTGTTAGGCCTCGTACGTAGGCCTGGTATCAGTATATTCTCACCATGTTAGATACAGCCGCTAAGTTCCCGGAAGCTATTCCTTTAAGACAAGCTGATAGGCAGTGGGTGGTGGATGCTTTATGAGATGTATTTTCTAGGATAGGCTTCCCTGGTATGTTCCAGTCAGACTTGGGGAGTTGTTTTGTGTCAGAGTCAATTATAGAGAGGTGCGGTATGAAGGTGATGCTCTCTTCCATGGCACATCCCCAGAGCAATTCTGTGGAAATATTCATAGAATGTTGAAGAATGTGGTTCGAGCAGTCTATCTTGAGCACCACCACGATTGGGAGCGCTGCTTGCCCGGTGCTATGTTTGCACTCAGAACTGTGCCAAACGAAACTACAGGCTTTATGCCTAGTGAATTGGTCTATGGTTGGAATCTTATGGGTCCCTAAACCTGATAAAAGAAAATTGGGTAGAACCCAATGTTCAACCTAGCGTGCTTGAACATGTAATAGATTTATTAAGATTTATTACAAAAGTTTTAAAAAAAAAGCAGATTAAATCTCTCCCAGCTCACAGAGTCCTCGACTCTGTAGGGTAACAGTCAGCTTGAAAGCCTAGGGAACTCGTTCAGAAGGTGCCCGCCACCAATTCGGACGAGGTCTACTGAGAATCCAAAGAAATTCATAGGTGTAGTATATTTTCCAGCAATAAGAAACGTAAATTTGCCGGCCCCAATAAAGGCTGGCTGAAATTTGTTTCTTTTCCTAAGGAAAATATACCATACCAGTGAATTTCTTTTCATTTATGGTCACGGTTTCCCTTGAGGATTTAAATTGTTTGCATCCAGTCAGCTTGCCAACCCCCTGCGCATGCACGCAGTCCTCCTTTAAAAGAGCTTGCCACGAAAGCAGTTCATCTTTTATTCTCTCTTGATGCGTCAGGAGGTGACTCAAGAGGGTAGGTAGGGAGGGTTTAGGTATGGTATATTTTCCTTAACAAAAGAACCAAAAACCAGCCAGCCTTCATGGGAGCCGGCAAATTTACGTTTCTTATTGCTGGAAAATATACTATACCTGTGAATTTCTTTGGATTCACAGTAGACCTCGTCCGTATTGGTGGCGGGCACCTTCTGAACGAGTTCCTTAGGGTTCAAGTTGACTGTTACCCTACAGAGTCGAGGACTCTGTGAGCTGGGAGAGATTTAATCTGCTTTTTTTTTCAGCTCGTGGGGAAAAATTTCACTATTGACTGCATTCTTAGGTAAAGTATGGAAAGAAATTTTGATTTACCTTCCTTTGGTTTGGATCCATTATAGACTACATTTTGCCAGAGGGTTGATGATCCTCTTCTATCTTCTTTAGGTTGATAGGTTGGAGGTGTGAGGTGGTTTGATTGAAGTTGAATCATAGCGCAGGGTGTTATCATCTTTAATTCGGTTGATTAGTGGTGACTGTCTTTGGGATTGGGTTGAGTTCAACATTTCAAATTTTGTTCTAATCCATTTGTGATTCACTGCAAGTCAATTTCCAAAAAGGGCTTGGTAAGAGAATTTTCGGATTATTTTTGTCTGCTTTGATGTTGTCAAATTTCAACCAGGGCAGGAAGCATTCCGGAGGCATGGTGGTTTGGATAAACATCGGCCTCCCTTTTCTTTTCAGAAAGTTGGGTAGGGAAGAAATGGGGGGGTCTTCGATGATGAGAAAATTGTCGAAGATTTTCAGAACGTTGGTGTTTTTTTTTTCCCAGAATGGTTGCGTCCTCAGTATGATGTTGATCCTACTTAGAATGGAGGGGATTTTCTTTTATCGTTGTGGGTGGCAAGACTGAAAACCAAAGGTACAATATTTGGTCTTCAGCCTGCAACTTGTGCAGGGGGTGTCAAGAGAGCTGAGGTTTGTGTGTGGCAGCTTTTTGCCAGGTGGAGTGGAATTTATTGTCTCTTGCTAATTCTTCCTCCGTTAGGACGTTGTTGAAGTCAGTGTTAGGAGTGTCGTCTGTGTAGGGCATGTGAACGGATTTAAACGGGGTTTTTGGCTCTCATGATGGATACTTGGCAACCCATGGCTCAATGGGAATGTGTGGGTCACTGTTTCCTTGATCCTTGAGTGCCAGATGGAGGCACCATGATTGAGCGCAGTATCTTTGTTTCGGGATTCATGTGTGTACAACGCCATACCTCTCCAGTTTCTTCGTCAGATAGTTGTTCAACAAGTTTCGTTTTGTTGGTTTCCGATGTTGTTGATAAGAAAAGGTGGTGGAACTCAGCTTTTGCATTTGTTGCCATAGAATGCTGTCTTTCAAATTCATTGTTTATCTTTGTGAAGTTCTTTAGTAGACGTTTCCTTTTCTTGAGTGGTAGGTTTAAATTTTTAATAGCATTGACGGCCTTAATGAAGGAAGGTCAATGCTCCTGTCAGCGTTGGCAACCTCGTCACAATCCAGGCCAAAGAAAGCTGAGGGAGTGACAGATTTCTTGGGTGAAGCGGATGCGACATTCTCCGTGGAAGGGTATGGCACCATTGGTTGTGCCGGAGGAGGTGGGACCCATGAAGTAAATTGAGGTGATAGAGGGATCGTGGGAAGATTGCCTCTGTCCGCTTTGCGTTTAGCCTTGGAAAGGTCAAGCGCCGGTGATAAGAGTCTGGGGAGACACAATTGGGATTTGATGATTGAGAGGCGGAGAATCTTCTCGTTCATAGCTGTTGTCCGCGAAAGACGGAGGAGCAGGGATGATACCTTCGTCCGACTGTGTAGTGTTGCCAGTGATAGAATTGGAGCTGGATTCTTCTGTGTTTCAAATGGGTCGTTGTCATCCGAGTTATGGGTAGGATTGTGCTCGTTGTTTTGATTCAATGGTGAGGAGGGGGGAGGGTGGGGTGGATCGGTTCGAGAGATGCGGATAATTCAGCAAGCGATGGCAGCGAAGGATCAACGGGTGCACACATAACTGGTGAAGCATATTTCAATGAGAAAGTTAATGTTGCAGAGGGGGTTCCTTTTATCGACAAAGGGGTTGGTGCAAATGAGAATTCGACGTTAATTCGAGTTAAAGTTTTTTGAATAATAGGATTTTTCAATTGGGGAGAATTGTGGGGGTTTCAGGTTCGGTTTCAAGATCCCAGGTAGGGAGGAGATAACAAGAAGTGATTGGGATTGTTGTTTTTTGTATGACAGATTGTTTGATCGGCTTCTGAGTGGTTTGGATTGGCTGCGTTGTACATGACAAAAGAGCTGGTTTTCTGTCCGTGATTGGTGGAAAGAAAATCCAAAGGGGATGAAACTGGTTTCGCTTTACTTGAGATCATTTGATCAGCTTCAGGGTGGTTTGGATTGACTGCGGCATTCATGACGAAAGCAATGGGACGCTGTCCATGATTGGTGGATGGTTTAGCTCGTAGTGGTGACGGCGAAGTGGCTTCGGTATTGACTGATCCGCTTGGGTGAGGACGAAAGATGACTTGTCGTTTTCGTAATGAGTGTCAACGTGGTCTGTGGATGGGAGACGAAAACTGGTTTCGTTTTAAATCGGCGAAAACGAGGTTGTCGCGTCTTGGCTGATTTGTTCACCTTCGATGAGGACGAAAGACATCTAGTCGTTCTTTCGTGATGTATTGACCACGAGATTGGGAGAAAGACGAAACTGGTTTCGTTTTAAGTGGCGAGAACGAGTTGTTTTGTGTCTTGGCTGATCCGTTTCCCTTGAAAGAGGACGAAAGATGGCTGAAGATGTTGTCCCTGTGGTCGGGAGGACGAGATGAAAATTGATTTCGTTTTGAGCTACGAAAACCAAGGTTACCTCGAATTTCAGCTGATTCAGTTCCCACGGGTCAGGACGAAAGTCGGCAAGTCAATTGCGTGATGAGTTTTGTCCAGGTGGTCGGGAATGGCAGACGAAAACCGGCTTCATTTTGTGACGGCTAAAACTGAAGGTCTAGTTTTCAGTTGATCCGTAGGTCCTGGACGAAGACGAGAGACTGCTGTCGTTTTCATGACGAGTGTCGTCCCTTGGATCAGGAGGAAGGGGGCGAAAATTGGTTTCGTCTTGAGCGGCAAAAACGAGATAGCCTCGTTTTTGGTTGGTCCGTTTCCCTTGGATGAGGACGAAAAACGGCAGTCGGTTTCCAGATGAGTGTCTTCCATAATGGTTGGTAAGTTGCCTGGAATGGCCATGGCGTTCAATGTGGAAGAGTGGATGCACCATCGTTGGTTGGCAGATGGGGTCCAGTGAGTGAAGCAGGTTTTGTTTGTAGGGACGAAACCAAGGTTGGCGTAGCTCCAGCATTTTTTTTATTTTAAAGGTGAGTTTTGAAGTATCACACTGAAGGATCGAAGAATCGGCCTGCTTCAGGAAGGTAACTGACGATTTACCCAGATTGATTGGTGGGAAACATAGGCATACAAGAGGTGAGCTAGGCTGCTATCGTGAAGACAGTTTCGTTCGTTTTCGTTTTTAAATGGAGACAGTGTAGACAGGCGCTGTAATGCGGTCTGTAATCAGTATAGTTTTTTTTTGTGTGGAACGTAACATGATGAAAAGGAGAAAAAGTCTTGGTGGCGATGTGGAAGTGCGTTAAGCCCCGCCTATTTGCCACCAAAGGCAGCAGCTAGGCATGAGCCGAGAGTTGTATTGAAGTTCAAATGAAAAATGTTGACGACGGGGCCAACCCAACATCAACCCCAAAAGTGGAGTAAGGTCTACAAATGAAATGATGTGGTGTTGGTTTTGCCTAAAACTGACGGACGGTTGAAGCGAGTGCCTATTTCGCTTCAGAGGGTGAGCAGTCAAGGTGGTGACCATTGATGATTGGTGAGGGGACGCAGAAGGTCAAGACAAAGCCGGCGAGGAGACAGGTTGGCGACTAAGGGTGGCGCAGACAGAGGGCGAAAAAGGCCGACTGGTTCCATCTCGCGAGGACGGGTCAAAATGAAGTGGAGTCAACACTTGCGTTGGTCGGGATTCCAAAAAGCCGGGGAAGGAGAAGAGAGGCGGTAGCAACAGTTTCTGATCCTGAAACTGGCTGGCTGAAGGCAGGTTTTGATCGCTCCAGAAGCGAAGAGAGCAAAGCGACGAAAAAAGAAAACGCAAGGCAGGCGAGGGATGGTGGTTTTCACCAAAACAGAAGAATCCTTCGTGGTTAAGTCACAGCGGAAACAAAGAACGGCGAAAACAAGGAACGGCAAAAACAAGGTGAAAGAGAAGAGCGACCATCACACGTGTTGCTTGAAAACAAAAGATACACTGCTTTAGTAGCAAGCTCTTTCAAAGGAGGACTGCGCGCATGCGCAGGGGGCTGTTAAGCTGACCGGATCCAAACAACTCAAATTCTCACGGGAAACCGAGAGCATAAATGCAAAGAAATTCACAGGTATAGTATATTTTCTAGTAATAAGAAAAAAATGGTTTTCGATTGTCCAGGTACGAATCGTCCGGGGACGAAAAATCCGGGACTAAACGTCCGAACGCCGATTTGATGATTGTTGGTTTTTTTGTTTTGATTTTGATTTTCTAGTCGAATAATTTATTTTAAAACAAACTCAAAATAACTAATTACTCTCGCAAAAACGAGCCAAGTATTAATTCTACGCATTTCAGGTAAATAATTCTCATGTTCTTTGTTGATGGGTATGGCGGATTTTCTTTAACAACACTGTACCCTTATTAGTTAGTGTGGAGGAATTACGCTAGGCAGATTATTATCTGCTATTACAGAACGTGACTTCCGGTAACCCGACCAATACACCCGCGAAAACAGGAGATACGCGACCCACACAATGCTTTTACCAATACTGAACAATACTTTTAGGGGTACGAACAATACTTGAACAATCCATAGTTTCCCTACGCGCCAGTTAGCTCACTAAATGAAGGGGACCCTCCATTCCCCACCAACACCGTCCTGCTGTAAAATATTTGTTGGGTGCACGAGACAATTTCCTGCACCGTGCAGGGAAGCATTATGAGGGCGTGGGGGCTACATTGAAGATGTAACAAAGCACATCCCGTGTATCCAATTAGCATATCGTTTTCGGCTATCACGTTGTCTGGGCCATGCGCATATTTCCCCAATTGGAACCAAACGTCTGTTT
Organism: Lithobius niger; assembly: GCA_023313725.1. Taxonomy (NCBI): domain Eukaryota; kingdom Metazoa; phylum Arthropoda; class Chilopoda; order Lithobiomorpha; family Lithobiidae; genus Lithobius; species Lithobius niger. Next base: position 19,872 of record JAHWFP010107905.1, read on the forward strand.
CTCAGGAGAAAAGTTAAATTTCATATCTGGGGGTTGAGGGGGGCAGGGTGCCCCAACACAAGTTCAGTGAGTGGCCCCCAATTTGGGGGGAAAACAAAGTCCTATGAGTCAGGTGCTTAATTCCAATTCTGTAGGGCTTTTAGTGGTGTGCAACGGACTTTTAAACCATCCCTGTATATGTCGGCTAACAATACAACCAATGGTTACGACAATAATGTTGCACTTACGTGCCACTTCTGAGCCAAGTGCTTTTAGCTGCAAACGCCCATTTTCGAAAATAGTACTTCCCTGTAGACTCTTTACCTGTGTGCCAAAATTGAGATTTTCCAGCTTCCCTAACAGCTGTAGAAATGTCTTTATACCCTGTGAGAATTAACATTGAATCTGTATCCTTGGCTAGTAGTTTAGCCAGTAACACAAATCAACGTTATTGACGGCACTTTTTCTCCATAAAGAACACGTTCCCACGCTTTAATGCTGAGGGTTTCTTCGTTACTGGATCCAGTGTACCAGGTTCCAACGATTTGCAAAGATTTCTATCGCATGGGGAATTTTCAGCAGTAGGCTGAAATCAGCCATAAGCTTTTTTACAGTTAAAAGTCAGTCTGCTAGTGAGCCTCCTTTTTACATCGACGACAGTTTCACATTGAATAATGTGTTGTACCATAGGAGTTCAGTTGTGTTTAGATGGATAAGCAACTTGACTAAACCGGAAGTTTATGAGCGCGGCATCAAAAGACGTACCGCCACTCCAATCGGCATTCACGGCCGCGTGATCGGAAATTTACACCCAACGCACTACGTTTAATCCCTCTAAACCATCTTTCAACATGGCGGAGAAAGCAGACGACGCCTAGTATAACACGGTACTAAACTGGTATAACAGTACTAAATTAGATTTAGTAATTTATTCAATTTTTCTGCTGCTACGACATTTTAACTTGGTTAAACTTACTGTTGACACAAGAAGATGACTCATTCTACACCGGTTTTCTTGCAAATATCATGCATTCATAAGCACCCCGTCTCATGTTACAATAATACGATATTTACTTCCCCAACAATCGGCGTTAAGGTTTCGTTCGACTGTCAAACTTTGTTACAAAACACAATGGCACCTACGCCTGGCAATATAACAATCTCTTATCTTACCTACGTTTGATACATCATAAACAATGAGGTACAGGGCGTATTTCACAGAAAATTCCACCGCCTATTCCATTCGTCTACGAGCGGATCAACCGCGATACCTCATGGCGGCTTGATTATGCGGAAGTAGCAGACGCGCTTTGTATTCTGGGTACATTCATGAGTCACGCTTGCCATCGAAGACTAAGCACTTCGGCTATGCAGTGAACTGGGAGTTGCTTATCCATCCAAACACAACACAACTCAACTCCTATGGTTGTACCAAGTTTATAGATTCTTGGTTGTACAAACAAACGACCGACGGACACTATAGGTTATCATACCTAATAAGATATTTTCCTTAAAATACAATTTTTTTTCCGTAAAAATTCTTAAATTCATGATTCAGAAATAAAATTTACAAACAAAAATCTTTAAAAACTTAAATAAATCCGGGAAGCGTCACACCTTAGCATTAAAACACATATCCGTGAGCAAGACCCGGTAAACCTGAAATAATTGATCTTTTGCTCGAAACGGCCAGTCCAAATATCTTGGGGTGGCAAAATCACACTCGCACTATTCGCGCTCGTGCGATTTCGCCATGCACCCCTTGACTGTCCATTTCTCGCAAATTATTTCAGGTTAACTGGGTCTTGTTCACGGATATTTATTACATTAATCAGTCTACGTTGCGTCGTATAGTTGCTGAAAATCCAAGTGATATCGGTAATTTACGCAGGGATGTACGAATTAAGTATACACATATGTATAATAGGAAGATTGCATATAAATGGATATTGATCCTTATTTACATAATCAAATCAAGCACATGATCTACAAATTATTTATTATCACAAAAAATGGCATAAGTATAAAGCAAAGATGAAGGCTTATTTGAAACTGAAAAGAGTGAACAAGGGAGAAACATGGTTGGAGACGTTAGTCGGATATTGATTTGTTTGAGTGGTTATTCATGAACATATAATGTCCTGAAACTAATAAATTGTCAAACCAAATTAGCGTCAGGCTAGAGTTGGTCATACGATTTCTACAAACGCGTGGGCGTCAAGAAGGCTTGTATTAAACTTCGACATTGTCAATTCGACAATATCCTGTCAACTAGGATTCGATAGATTAAAAGTAAACTTGAGCAACACGAATCCGGCAGATATTTGAATTACGGTACTAAAATCCTGGAAACTTCACATACAAAAAACATGAGAGTTGTACAGAAATATTCTTTCTGCGACGATCGATCTGTGGTTGCTGTTTGACTTGCTCTCTGCCGAACATAGGCATACACCGTTCAAGTTGTAGTAGTGGAGATTCACTTTCTGAGTTGGAAGCACAGTTTGTAGCTGGGCTATGAGCTGTCGCAGGACAGGCGATGAGTATTCGTTTCATATTTTACTACATTAATCTACACATACGCTAGTGTGTCGCGCCAAGTTAGGCAATAAAAATCACAACAAACATCACATCAATTCAATTGTCGAGGTTGTAAACCATTGTAGCGCGACGCCATTGCGTCACTGTCTTATATCTTGAAGCATAGTTGGGCACATTTCAGGTACTTGGGGAAAAATAATAATGCGGTACAAAAGCTTAAATTGTGTTGAAATCGAGAGCAATGACCCACCTGACAAAAATTACCTTGTGTTTGAATGCCAGCTACACTGCTTTCAATGCAAGATCTGCCTCTCAATAACGTTGAAAATGTGTTACTACCTAGCTAGCTAGTCCGCCCATCCCCATGTTAAATCCCATAGGGTGATTATTCATCGATTCCGAGATAATGGGAAGGCTTCCAGCTATGAAATTGGACGAATGGATGCAGTACAATACGAACTGCGTACATTTTATGGTTTGGAGCCTGGGGGCGTAACAGGGATGGTGTGGGAGGGCGCGTAAGTACGAAAATATTGTTATAACCATTGTTAGTATTGTCGGCATCGTCTCTCATTGGACGGCCAAAGTTCCGACAATAAGAACGTGTATACTGACGTATGTGCCTAGGGACACACTAGTGTATCACGATAAATCTAAACAACGTTGCAAAGAAATTGTATTCACGTCCAATTCACGAAAAATAAACCAAGTGTAAAAACAAAGCAAAATAAACAGAGCCAAAAACTGGTAAGAAGGCCACCAAGTTGAGAGTGGTTCGGCCCTTCAAAGGAGTGATATCAACACACCAAAACTAACTAAATACAACAAATTACAACAAAATTACAACCAAACCAAAAGCCAAAGAGATGACTAAATCGAAAATAGCAATGTTCTAGTTTTCATTTAACCTTCGAATTATTAAGCGGTGCGATTAACTTGGCGAATGTGTTGGTGTGTTGATATCCCTCCTTTGAAGGGCCGAACCCATGGGCGTCGATCCCGGGGGGGACGGGTGGGACACGTCCCCCCCTGGTTTCCTAGAAAAGGGGATGGTCCCCCCTTCTCTGGGAGGCTGTGTATTAGTTATTCCTAAGGAGTTTTTTTTTAATACTGCCCTCCGAAGTTCCCTCACCTCGCCAGCGCA
>JAHWFP010107914.1:0-16692 GCA_023313725.1 Lithobius niger
CCAATTTGGTACGTCTTAACAAATCCCCCTCTGAAAACAGGGCTATTATCTGCAACGAGAAACGCACATTAAATTAGACAAAAAGTTGTGTCTGACTCCCGACTGTGGTTTTGTCAGTAAGTCAGAAGGGTTCATCTTCGTCGGCACATATTCAATGTTGACACTTTTGTCCTCAATTTTCTCGCGCACATGGTGATAGATAATATCTATATGTTTGGTGCGACCCTTCTCTACGTAGCTAACGGCGTGAGACCGCGCACTTTGTGAGTCGGTGCACAAGGTAACTGGCTTCTTGTCTTCAAGACCAATTATGCCAGTTTCCAACAAAAGTTCACACGTCCAAAGGCACTCTTGGACACCTTGCGAAATGGCTTTATATTCGCTTTCCATGGTGGAAAGCGAAACGGTTCTTTGCAGGTTGGACCTCCATAAGAAGGGAACATTTCCATACGTTGCTAGAACTCCTGTGGTAGACCTCCTTGTGGCAGGGTCGCTTGCATGGCTCGCATCTGTGAAAATTGTCAGGCCTGTATGGTCGGGACGCATCACGAGGCTCTGGTCTTTCGTACCTTGGAGGTAACGAAGAATCCTCTTGCCAGCCAACCAGTCTTCTCGCGTGGGAGCAGACGCACGCTGAGCGAGGTTATTCACAGCATACGCTATGTCAGGTCGTGTGCCGTTCGCTATATATGAAAGCTAACCCACTAATTCCCTTAGTGGTATTTTGTTTGGGCATTCGGTGCCCTCGTTTGTTTGTTGACCTGCAGTAACGATTGGAGTCGTGACGGGAACACAATCTTGCATGCCAAACTTAGCCAGAATCTTGTTTATGTACGTGGTTTGGTTAAGTAGCATTGCCCCATCAGAAGTTTTTGAAAACTTGATCCCAAGCATAAAGTTTATAGGGCCTAAAGGCCTTATGTCAAAACTTGAAGTCAAAATATTCTTGGCTAGCTGCCGCATCTTGTGACTTGATGTGATTGCAGCTACGTCATCGACATAAACGATGAAAATTATAAGTTCCTTTCCTTGACGTACGTAGAAAACGCAGGCGTCTGAACAACAACGTTTCATGCCGTGCTTAATCATTTGTTCGGCGAAACGAATACTCCATCGTCGTCCGGATTGTTTGAGCCCGTAGAGACTGCGTATTATTTTGCAAACTTTGTCTTCATGTCCAGGCTCTTTAAAACCTTCTGGCTGGGCCATATAAATTTCTTCTCCGTCTCCCAAGTAGCCGTTCAAGTATGCAGATTTAACGTCGAATTGGTCCACGAAATAATTGTTCTGGACTGCTACAGCTAAGAGCAGGCGTATGGTAGGTAGTCCCGCGGTTGGTGAGTAAGTTTCGTAATATTCAGTACCATATTTTTGGTCAAATCCTTGGGCCACTAGCCTTGCTTTATAGCGTTCCACTTCGCCTGTCTCCGTCTTTTTAATTTTCAGTACCCACTTGCTTCCTATAGTGCGGGCACCTGGAGGGAGGTCGACGAGTTCCCAAGTCCCGTTTGCTATAAGCGAACCATATTCATCATTCATAGCAATACGCCATTGATTGGCATCTGGGCTGGACATGGCTTCTTTAACATTTTTCGGTTCGTTCGGGATAGCACACAATGAGAGAATATAGTCTTCATCTTCTTCAGTGGGCTCTTGCTGAGGAACGTCGGCAACAGCTGCATTACTGTGAATCTCCCCCTCTGACGAAGTTCCGTAGCTTAATTCAGGTATAGTTACGCCTTCACGTCTAGCTCTGGCTCTTGTAATTCTTGCTTCTGGTACTTGAGCAGGCGTAGGTACTGGCTGTTCCATCGGAGTGTGCTGCCTTGGGGTCTGCTGTACAGTCAGTGGAGTCCTAGGCCTATGTCCAGTCACTGGAGTTTGTGGCCGATGGACTTGAATGGGGGTCGCTGCTGAACTTCCTGGAGCTTCATTGCCTGGGCTTGCATTGAGTGGTGCGACCTGACCAGCCTCATCCTCTACAGACGTTGGATTGTAGGAAAGATCAACAATGATCTAGTCTATATCAATACCGCATTTTTCTACATTGTTTTTGAACAGTCTTGATGCACCTAGCACTTCCTCTTGAAAATCAACGTTTCTGCTTACTATTACCTTGCTGTTATCAATGTCAAAGAGTCTGTATGCACGTGATTGTTGGTCATAGCCAAGCATTATACAGGGTACTCCTCTTGCATCGAGTTTTGATCTTTTTAGTGGCGGTTTTAAGGCAAAACACAAACAACCGATCGCTTTAAAATATTTTACGGTTGGCTTAACTTTCGTATTTTCCCATATTTGCCTAGGAGTTTTATTACGATTTCTGACATTTGTGCAATGATTACGAATGAATACTGCTGTGTTCACCATTTCTCCCCAAAACTTTGTGGGAAGTTTTGCTTGCACTAACCTTGCCCTAACAAGGTTCATGATTGTCAAGTTGAGCCGTTCCGAAATTCCATTGCTGGACGCTGAGTAGGGTGGTGAAAACTGATGCTTAATGCCATTTTGAAGCATGAATTCGGCCATCTTGGAGTTCTGATACTCTGTCCCATGATCGGACATGAAGGTCTTAATTTTACACCCTGTGGCAGCTTCAGCTTTTAATTTATATTCAACGAATTTATAAAAAACTTGATCTTTTGATTTCATGAACGCTACTTGCACAAAACGACTTCTACAATCAATGAATGTAACGAAGTAACGGGAACCTGCCATTGTTGGCGTCGGAAAGGGACCGACTACGTCAGAGTACACTAAACTAAGCCTTTCAACAATAGGATTGGATGCAACAGTCTTAAATGGCTTTGTTTTGCTATTTCCTTGGAGACAAGCAGAACATGCGTTATTTTTTGGCTTAATGGCTGATTGCCTAGAAAAACCTCTTAGTGCTCTTGACTTTGCAATCTTTTTCAAGGTGAGTGGGGAGACGTGCATAAATCTTTTATGCCATAATTCCGTTTGCTTATTCATTTGAGAATTATTTTGGCAATTTTCAGGCAGTTTTTCTTGCTTATTCTGGATTTTTGAAAAAACTCGCACCTGGCCTTGATTTAAGTCTTGGTCTTGGTTAGTTGTGGTACGGAAATCTTTATGCATTTTAATTTCTTGCTTAACTGGCGTAACACTAGTTTGGTTTATTTTAATGTAACTGTCATTTTCCAGAGATAAAACGTTGTTTGGAGCATTTATCACTACTTCTGGATTGCTTACAATTTTTGGATTGCTAATGACAAATAAACCTGCAATATACTGAGCAGTTGCTACAAGTTTGCCAGATTGCTTATGGATTATTTCACACACGTCATTGTCAAAGGTAATTCTTAACCCTGATCTCATTGCCTGTCCCACAGAAAAGAGATTCACGTCAAATTCAGGTAAAAACAGTGTTTTCTGCATTGATAAATTTATACCATTTGAACTTATTTTTACGATGCCTTCAATTTTTGTTGACACTGTAGTTGCTTTGGTTGCACATTTTACGTTTTCAACTGGTATTTCGTATTTAGTATGAAACCAATTTTCATTTCTTACGCAATGACGGACTGTTCCCGAGTCTATAATAAGTGCATTCTTAAGATTGAAACCTGTCTTAGCTGCGTATGCTTTTATTCCAACAAACTTCGTGTACGTGAAGCACGCAATATTTGCCTTACTTTCTGGCGTTTGACGGCTAGCATTCCGTCGCGATCCACGCCATCTGGAACGTCCACGGGCACGTCCTCTTCCACGAAATTGTTCTTGGGGGGCGCAGGGGTGCCGCAGGCTGGAGTTTTGTGCCCGGCGCCGCCGCATCTATAGCAGTATACGCCGCCTTGTACTTGTGGCGTCTTTGGTGTCGTGAAGTACGTCGACTCTGAAACAGGTTTAGCATGGGTATACGCAATTTCTTTCGACTCATGCATGATCAATAAATGTTCAATATCCTCAGACTTTAGGCTATCAGTCTTCTTAAGGGGTGCCAAGTAACTCGTGACTAAATTATCATAACTTGCAGGCAAGCCTAGAATTATATAGCATGCTTTTTCTTCGTCATCGATTATTTTTCCAGTATCGGCTATACTTTGAAATAATGCACCAATTTGTCCTAGAAATTCAGCTACGGACATGTCGTCAGTTTTACGAAAATCGTGCAGCTTTCTTCTTAACGCTAGATAACGTAACACATTTGAGGGCTCGTACCTATTCTTCAAGTGTTGCCAAATCATATAAGCTTCTGTCAAGTTTCTAGGAATTTGAATTTTTAGCACATCGACACTTAAAGTTATCAACCCCGTTGCTTTTTCATTTGTAATTCCCATTTGGCTAACTCTTTATCATCGGTTGGTTTTGCTTTTCCTGTCATGACTAAACCCCAAATGCCTTGTTGCTTTAGGAGCGCTTCTACACGACATGATCAGGATGCGAAATTTTTGCCGTCTAATAACTGGATATTTGAAAGATTATTCATCTTTTGACTTAAATCTGCCATTTTTAAACAATATCACTGCACACTTAGGCTTTACGAGTTTTCTTTCTTTCTAGGTACACTGTCCTACGTCGATTATTTCTACTGCAATCCCTTTAAATTATTTCTGGCGGAATTACTACGATTTTCCAATGTATAAACATTGACTTTTAAATACCATTAACTGTTTGGTATGACTCCGACTGCACTTAACGTATACTTGCCGTTATTTTGAAAAAACCTGGAAACAACTTGAAATTGCCGTCTTGTATCCTCGTTGGTTTACCTTGACGTTCTTGCATGGCTTCATCCTCCGTCAGTAGTTGTGAAGTAAGTCGCTGCTGTCTTGAAACTGCATACGAGCATGACTGCATACGAGAGGGTTAAAATTTCGAAGGAACGTTAGGTTTAAGTTTGCCATATTTGCGTTATCACGAAAAAAAACGCTCTGAATACCACTTGTTGAGGCTAATTTAAGTGAACCGATCTACTACCATTTTAACGTATAAACGCAAACACGTTTCTAAACACAACTCACATTTAATGCAAGGCAAACGGCTTACAAAATTCACAAAAACATTCCAAAATAAATGGACCAAAATGGTGATGTTGTTCCTGGCCTAGCGCCAGTCGAAGTGAGGATTTTGGCAGCCCTCACGGCTGTTACAAATCTCGGTAAACAAGGGAACTACTCTTCAGCATCTTCCGTTACCGAGTTGCACACCATCCACTATATCCGGCCTAACAGGTTGTCACCAGTCCCAGGCTTGCACACAACAAAAACACCAGGAACTGGGAATTCCAACACATGGTCATTAGCCCTGTTGTCACACAAACTGTCACACAAATACCTTAATGGCGACGGCCAATTTGGTACGTCTTAACAGTTTTCTTGTTTTTCTTATTTTAAGAATATTGTTCTTTACGTCCTGCTCAGTACAGATTTTTCCTTGGCCGTCTTATCACTTCACTTTCTGATCAGTTGATTCCTGATCAGTTGATCCTTATACGCACCACCGTGCTTAAGAAACACGAATGTTTGGCACCCTTTTAAAACCAGATTTCCATGTATCAAGTCAGTTGATACAAAACCATTTTTAATATCTATATGTGTAACGTTGCAAAACAATGAGCTACGATGAGCTTTTCATTACCTACGATGCGACTTTCAACGAAGAACGATATGCTATGGAAGGGTTTTCAGCACCCATAGTTTTCGTAACCTCTTGTTATAGTTTACGTTATCATATTGTTAGTGCTCTTTAGTCATGCGTTGAAACGATGTAATAGATGTAAACAATGTTTAGTCATGCGTCGTCCGTTTAGGTTTTTTTTTGCGTGCATCCTTCTCCAGATCATCTCAGTGCGTAACTAATAGCTTCAAGACAATCCATGCTTCATGTAATTTCTATGTACTGATTATTTCGAAGCAAACTAATTGCAAATGTTGCTCACAGTTCGTTCGTGACATTCATCAGCTCATCTGCATTTCACCTACATCATTCCAAACAGTTGATTTGTTTGTTTGCACGTTTGTACGTCTTCTCCTCCAGAAGTGATCCCCTACGAAGGTGAGAGATGAAATAAGAGATAGAGCAAAACGAAACACACATTGAAACGGTTTAGTTTACATGGAAATCGCTCACTTCGCTCGCTCAATCCACAAATTTCCGTGCTTCAGAAACACGAATGTTTGACACCCTTTTAAAACCAGATCTACGGGTCTGTTTTTTCCATGCATCAAGTCCGTTATATACAAAGCAATTTTAAGATGCATATGTGGTATGTTACAAAATACGTTGTCTTTTTAGGTTATTTTTTCGGCTCATTCGGCCGCGTCTCGCTGCGCTCCAGATCATCTCGCTTTGCTCGAGGTGGTTTTCATGAACAAACTATGACGTCATGAACAAACATAAAGAGGGTTTAAAAAAAGAAACTTTGACGTTACTTTTTCAGGGTTTTTTCGCGAATTTGAGGGTGATAATATCAAGTTACAGCGATGAAAATAGGCCTATACTGTGCGCAATTTAATTAACTTGCGTTTGGTCCTACTCCCATCTTTGTAGGTGCTTTGGTTCCGGAGGAGTAGAGGTACAAACACACAAACACACACGCACATCATACGTCCTTAATGATGGTACCGAAATAGTTTTACTGTTTTACCGCATGTGCTATTAGCTTTCGTGTTCTTGTTTACTGCGTATTGCACACACCCCCATTCAAGTTATTGCGAATTATTAGTTTGACCTAAGTTTCCGATTCAAAATTGAAGTAAGTGGGATAGATGCGTAACCAGAAAAGCGTACGGGCCGACTTCCCCCATGCTGCCAATGAATTGGTTCAAACCCTTAACCTGGCTTTGTACAACAAAAGAACATTCATAAAAAAAACAGTAGAACTAGATGTAAGCTGGAAGTAAAAGTGACTCGCTTAAGTCGAATACCAACAAATTATGGAAGCTAATACCTACTTGTAGTGGCAGCCCGGATCATTACACTGTGACTGAGGTTTGCGCTAATGACCTATAGTTGTCGATGCTCCATTAAGCGCAGTCCCCTCACCCTACTTACAATGCATGACTAAACGGGACCTAAATAGCTTCTGCATGTTGTTGGTTTCGACCTAAGGGATACCTTATTTGCACTGTCGAAGTGTGATTGAATATGTTTCATGTGTTGTTGGTTTCGAACATTATGGATACTTTACTTGCATTGTCTAAGCGGGACTTGAATGCCTTTCATAAGGTGTAGGTTTTCGATGTAAGGTACACCTTCCTTGCACAGTCAAACTGGAACTTGAATGGTTTTCATAAGTTGGTGGTTTTCGACGTAAGGTATATCTTTCTTACACTGTCTAAGGCGGACTTGAATAGCTTTCATAAGTTGTTGGTTTACAACGTTAAGGGTACCTTACTTGCACTGTCTAAGTGGGACTTTAATGGCTTTCATATAGTGTAGGTTTTCGATGTAAGGTATGCCTTACTAGCACCGTTTAACTGATACTTGAATGGCTTTCGTAAGTTATTGATTTTTGACGTATGGGATGCCTTTCTTACATTGTCTAAGTGGGCCTTGAATAGCTTTGATGTGTTGGTTGTTGGTTTTCAACGTAAGGAATACCTTGAGTCAGTTTTGGATGATCCAGGCATCCGGGGGAGGGGGAGGAATGAGGCTTAATGGTGGTGTCGACAGCTAGGTCATTGACGCCAACCTCAGTCACAGTGCAGTGGTTCGTGTTGCCACTGTACCGCACATTACAGAGATATTGTACAAACCCCCAATCTAAATCTTGTCATGCATCTGTACCTCTTGCAAAAAAATGGAACACTCCAGATAGACTTATCGCCTAATTGACGGCGACGAACACCATCAAGACGGTGATAATCAACTAGCAAGTGCCGGACCGTAAGTGGCTGTCGATACCAATGACATTCAGGAGGGTCAACCCTCCTCAAAAGGAAACAGTGGTAAGTCGGGTGTGACCAGTTCGTAAACGGGCCAACACCTCATCTTCATGGCGAGTGCGGCGACAAGCCGCATGCCATTCCTCAACAGTGCCTTTAATAGTCCGCAATTTATTACAGGCCTGTCTGTCTCATAAGGCTTGCCTGGAAGCGTGCAACTGCAGACATAAAGTTGGAAAAGCGTCTGAGGGAACAGGGCTGAGATCCTTTTTGAGAGAACCAGGAAGGGCCCTTTTTGCTACATGATCAGCTTGCTCATTCCAACCTATTCCAAAATGGCCCGGGATACAGCAGAAAAGCATGGTTTTCTGATGGCCAGGCAACCGGAAAAGCAAAGTTTCGACACGTTGTGTTAAGGGGTTTCGAGGGTTGTAATTCGCTAAGGACCACAGGCATTCATGGAAGCACTGCAGAAAACACAGAATAGTCTGATAGAAGGCGATGGGCACCAGTTACTCCCTAACACACACAAGCACACGCCACGCCAACGTGTGACTTCGACCCATCAGTGAACAGCCGCTGATATCCGGCGTACTGACAACACAGCCGCCGGAAATCCTGCAAGTACTTTGCTGGTAGAGTGGAACCCTTCGGGAGGGACGCCAGAGCGAAAATGAAAATGCCACTTGGGATAAGCCAAGGGGCCACCGGCATCTCCCCAAGCCTCAAGACGCAGGGTATTTCAAAGGCTATTTCCTGACAGGACTGCTGGAAGCCTATCGTGGAAATCACTCTTACCGACCCTTTCTGCAAGTCTACCATTCTGCAAGTCTGGTCCAAACACCATGGACCAAGCTTTACTGGATCGCACAGCATACTGACGAGCCAGCTGTCGCCGACGAATGGTCAAAGACGGCTCCGAGGCTTTAGCATAGAGGCTGACTACTGAAGAAGTCCGAAACGCCCAAGTCGCCAGACGCAAGCCACTATGATGCACATTGTCCAACATCTGTAGAGTCGAGTCACTAGCCAAACCATAGACCATGCACGCATAATCAAGTTTGCTGCAGACAAGGGCTCGGTAAAGGCGCAACATGGCAGTGCGATCGGCACTAAGCGCCTGCAAAGCCTTGTCTTTAACTTGGTGCAAGTGTGGGAGCCAAGATAACCTGAAATCGAACACCAGACCCAGGAAACGTGCCTGTGGAACAACAAGAATTTGTGCCTGTCCCAAGTACAGGCAAGGATCTGGGTGCAGTGTTCGTTGGCGCAAAAGTAGACACACATAGTTTTGTCTGGAGAAAACCAGAAACCATTACTGACCACCCAGGTCTGGACTTTGTTGATTGCCAGCTGTAGCTGCCGCTCACAGGTCTGCATGCGAGCCGCCCTAAAGTGCAGGCCGAAGTCATCAAGAAATAATGATTGGGGAACAGCAGCTGCTGAGCAATGGGGTTGATCCCAATAGCAAACAGGATGACACTGATAGCACCTCCTTGAAGCACACCATTCTCCAAGAAAAACAAGCCGGAAAGAATCGTCCCGACACGAACGCAAAAAGAACGGCCTGAGAGGAAAGGGGAAAGGAACAGTGGCATCCGTCCCCTCTAGCCACAGTCATAGAGATTATGGAAAATTCCATAACACCAAGTCGTACCATAAGCCTTCTCCAAGTCAAAGAAGACTTGAACCAAATGGTGACGCAGGTGAAAAGCCTCCCCCACATCTTATTCAAGGGCAACCTGATGGTCGACTGAAACCGCCGCATGCCACACTGGGACGCAGATTAGAATCCCCATGATTCCATCACCCAGACCACCATCTCACTGAAATTCCGTTCCATGAGTTTACTGACACAGCTAGTCAAAGCAATTGGCCGATAACTGGAAGGAGAAGTCGGGTCTTTGCCTGGTTTTACAAACAGGATAACAACTGCTGTTCTCCACGCAGCTGGAATAGAGCCCTCCACCCACAAACGGTTGAACATTTCCAGCAAGAACTGCTGGAAGGCAAGAGGCAAATGTTTCAACAGCTGATAGTGGACATCATCAGGCCCTGGGAGGAGTCACGCGATCTGGACGAAGCTGATACAAATTCCTGCCTGGTAAACAGTAAATTGTACTCCGCTAGCCTGTCGGAGCGAAAGGCTAGAGAGCGAGCTTCTTCTGTACTTTTAATCCCGAGGAAACCAGGATCATAAAGATTATCACTCTAGACCAGCGCAATTGCAGATGCAACACAATCAGCAATATCCAGTACAGAAGAGATCACGGCATTCGCTACCCTCAACTGCGACACCGGGGTAGGCACGTTCTTCCCCGAGATTTGGCACACTTTCCTCCATGCCTGCTGAGAAGGTGTGGAGCACGTGATCGACGAAACATAAGCCGCCCATGAATCAAGCCTATCCTAACGGATGACATACATGGCATGGGCACAACAACGTTTAAAGGCTACTAAGCTGTCAGCAGTTGGGCTTACTGTAAATGCACGCAATGCTCGCCTGCGGACCCGAATGGCCTGCCCTCAAGCAGGCATCCACCACGGAATAGGGACCCATCTCGGCTGTGTGGATGTACGCGGGATAGTAGCATGAGCAACAGCAAGGACCACATCAGTGAAATGAGTTAAAAGTTCATCCAATCAGAAAAGTCCTCTACCGCACGCTGAAAGGCAACAGCCGCAGTAAAGGCACTCAGCTCGTTTAAGTGCCCATCGGGCTGGCCTGGAAGCCACAGAACCCCCTTGTGTTGTGGACAACACAATGGGGAGGTGATCGCTCCCATGCAGATCGGCAGTGACAGCCCAAATGAAATGTACCGGGATGGCTAGCGAGCAAAAGGCTAAGTCCACCACTGACCAATTGCTCGTGGCCAGGTTACAGTGTGTCATGGCTCCATCGTTCATGATGCAGACGGACCACCTCAAGGATCCTTCCCTTGTTGTCAGTGTTAGGTCCTCCCCACTGGGGGCCATTAAAGTCGCCCAATGGACGTGGTGGCCATTAAAGTCGCCCAGCAAGAGGAAAGGGGCAGGAAGCTGGCGGACCAGCTCTTCCAGGTCACCAACCCCAAAGACCTCATCCGGTGGTAAATAAAGCGAACAGACTGCAACATCCAATTGGAAAGAAACCCTAACTGGTACTGCCTGATAATCTAGTGTGCAGAGGCACACTGGCATGTGGCTGGCTGAACGTGGTAAACCAGCACCCGCAACTCCACCATGTGCACGTGGCACAGGGTTGGCATCCAGACGGTAGACAGAGTAACCCCAAACAACCGGATTATCTGATGCTTTGAAGCAAGTCTCTTGTAGGCAGCAGCAAATGCGACAAAAGCAGCCGCAGCTCTTCTGCATGGGTCCGATAACCTTGCCAGTCATTATGGCGGGCTTAACACTTAATCCTCCCCCTTAACCTTTCCTCCGGGCGATCCGAAAACATCTGAATCCTCACCCGAATCAATAGTTGGAATGAGGTCCAGAACGACATTGTCCTCGGAAAGAGGGAAAAGCTCTGGAGAATCGGAACAAGAAATCTCTCCCTGCTCCAAGGGCAAAGTAGTATCAAGTTATCCAGTGGATGTAATGGTCTCCTCAGCTAGCTGGTCGTTCAAGGAGCATGTCACCTTCTCTCCTGGTGGCAACGTCCTCACAGGTGGTGTGGAGGCTGTACCAGCAAAAGCCTTCTTCTTTGATGTTTTCTGTGGTGCACTCCGGGCGGGCAGCAGCTTAACTGAAGCTTTAACCTGCTTGGGAACCGTCGCAGCAGCAGTAACAGGAACATTAGTAGGAGCATCCACAGGCAGGGCAGACGTTGACGGCACGGCAGCAACCGGGTCCAAAGGACCCAAAAGGCACTGCAAAAATGGATGTTGCTGGGTCAACAAAGTAAGAAGCTTGCTTACAGTCCTCGTCAAAGACCTGAGCTCAGCGCGCAAATCTGCCAAATCAGCAAACTCACTAACTGGGCCGGGCATTGGCGCACTGCACACCAGCGCAAAAGATCGCGTCATCGCCGGAACCGATAGTTTGACCTTCTTTCGGGCCTCCGAGTAGGAAAGCCCGTCCTTCACTTTTAGTTCCTGCACTCGACGTTCCACTACATAAACACGGCAGTCCCGTGAAGAGGCCTGGTGCTGACTACCGCAGTTGACGCACTTCTCCGGGCCAGCACAGTCAGCACCTTTGTGGGCTGCCTAAGCACAGCTAACACAGGTAGGCTTACTTTTACATGAGCCGCTGGTATGGTCGAAGCGTTGACAGCGTTAACACCGCATCGGATTCGGTACATAACACCTGACCTTCAACCGCAGGTAATTGGCAATAATGTGCTGCGGTGCAACCAGTGTATCAAAGGTCAGAAAAAAGGAGTTAGTTGTCTGGACATCATTCTTGCTTTTCCATGTCAAACGCCTCACAGCCATACTGCCTTGTGACTTGAGTTCGTCCAGGATGACATCAGACACTGAGACCTCTCAAATCAAAGCACGTGACGACTGCCTTGCTGCTGTTCAAGGTACGAAGAGGCTCGACACACACTGGGCATGACCCCAGAGCACTCACTTTCAAAGGCCTCTTCACCTGAGCATTGTCAGCAACCTCCACAAGGTATCCCCAAGCACGGAGATGAGAGATACTCTGTGGATCAGAACCACAGATCCCTTTCAGGGCTCTGTGTACAGTTAAGGTACCGAGGTGCGTAACATCTCGGCCCTTGCCACCAGAACTTGTCGCCACCAGAACTTCGTGACTCGGTCCCAACTTTTACTAATGTCTTGTAACTGGGCACCAGGCCCAACCATCTCAGGTTCCCTCCTCTGGCACTTGGTAGTGTGGCGAGAAGGGGACGAAATATTTTAAGAAGAAGAAATTTTTGGGGGGGGAGGGGAGGGGAAGTATTTGCCATTGAGAGCAAAAAAAGAAGTTGCGGCGGTGTGGCCCACAAAAGAAACCCCCGCACGGCACTCGGTGATGCAGAGCCGGAAGTTGCATATCCAGGGCCCTGCACCAGGAAGTTAACACCACCGTCTATCTAGGTGAGGTGGCAGCCTAAGCATGCCGAGAGGCGAGGCTACGAAGGAAGCCGTACACACCACCTCCCTCGATAACCCAGACAATTCGGGTCTGTGATGCAGATGGATACAGCACAAGCCGCCTCCCCACATCGACAGGACCCGAAAGGTCATAGCCGATTGACCTCAGCCCAGCTCGCCCAGGCCACACGTCCTCCAGAATAAGGAGCCAAAGCCCGAAAGCCAGGATTTTCGTCTCCATGGATTACTGGATGCAACATGCTGGGGGATGAGGATGAAAAGCTCAATGGCCAGAATGGGCAAGTCGGAATCGAACCCAAAAGAGGATAAAAACCGCCAAACATCTTCTAATCCGCCACCCCCGGGCCTTTCACCTCTTTCCGACTAGTGCTTGCGACAGGGGATAACCCTCCTCCCCCCAACATACACATCATAGGCGCACTTCCAAACCATAGTGTTGGGGCTGCTAGTGTTAGAGATGGACCAAAAACCCTCCGCTATACATACCCTGGGCACACTATCAAACCGTGATATTGGGTTCCCTTTTAGTCACCTTCTATGACAAGCATGGGTATGGTGGGTTTATTCTACCCCTAGCCCACAGGGGGAATGGCATCTGGGATGGAGGTTTGAAAACAGGGTTATATATTTTTTTATTATAATGGTTTTTATCTAATTTTGATATGTATTTATGTTTTTAAATAATTAATGAAATTCGTTGTTCTTTTAATATGTAAAACTTAGTAAAAGTCAAAAGGTCGAAATACTGGAGTTTTTGTTTTGCTTCATTGGAAGCATGGAGGATGTCGGTCCCTCCACGATTTTCCCACGTTAAAGGGAAAATATTGATGTTGAAATGTTATCCTATTTTTTATATTTTAAAAATACACATAGCTACACACACTTCACACAAACTTGACGAATGATTATTAATCGAAACAGGTTGCTGAGTTTGACGACACTTTAAAAGCTTCAAGCCGCTATAATTTATTTTTTTATTCCATTTTCAGCCACTATCTTGGATTTTTTTCTAAACTTAAATAAGATCTATTCTGATGATAAGCTAGTTCTCGATATTGATCAAGAAAAGTGCAGTATAGTAATCACTGGGGTCCTCGTCCGTTACCTGCATGAACGTTATCAACTGCTGTGACATCAGGCAGTGCGTCTGTAATTGCACTTTTAAAATGTCCCTTTTTCCTAAGGTATGCTTTTACTCATCGGGCAACAAAATAAAATTATTCTTGTTTAGCATTTCATTACCTTTAAATTCTTTTGTCGTGAATTACCAGTTCTGCGAACAGGAATGCTTTGAGCTTAGGAATCACATTCATGTTTTAAAAAATATAACAAAGTCAGGAAGAATACTTTTTTCTGTATTACGTTTTTCAGTTAGGGTGGTCCTGGTGAGCGGATCGTAATGGCTGCTTCCGTCAACAGCTTCAGACGTTATCTTGACGAGTTTAACTTTGCCAAATTATTCAAAAGCCGCAAAATTTTTGTGTTGTCGCCTGTTAGTTGGGTGGAGATTGTTGGATTGGTGTAATGCCCGCTTGTTCCTGGTCAAGTCCTTCCAGGTCACCATAGCTTTAAACAAATTTTTTTTTATCTTGAGTAAGATTGACAATTGGTTTCGGCCAAGCTTTAAACTGTGATGCATTTTTTTATATCTAAGAAACATTGACAATGATATGGCTTTTCCCCTCGCCCCCCCCCCACGTTTGGTGATGCCAACAGGGACCATTGTGTCTCTGGTAGGTCTAACCTTTGTGGTAAGGCATTTGTCACCCCAACCTAATACCATCTACTCTTTTTCTGCTGCCGGGCCACGTCTTTGTTTTAAACTTTTAAGCTCTTAAACTTTTGTAATTTATAATTTGTTGTTTTAACTTCAGATGGCAGTTACTGACCACCAGGTTCTGCCATTCCGGTTGCATTTGCAACAAACTTATTATTATTATTAATACGCTTGCAATGCGTGACCATCTTCACTTTTTACAACCACGTTCTGCTACCATCAGGTTGTAATAATGTGGTCGTGGGCAAAAAAGTGGGGAAACTACATGGCGACTGGAAATTTATTGAAAGGTGAATATACAAATTGCCAGTTGTATAGAGTTTGGCCTTGCATCCATGAAGGAAAAAAGAAGAAAGGGGAACAACAAATGGTAAATGCTAACAGTGCTCAACAGGAAAGTATGCCTGGTAACATAGGCTCTGGTTAATACATAATATGGTGTATTTTCGGCACCAATGATGGAGTGCATGCCTTTACATTTACACAAAACCAAATCTGCGTTTTACGACAGTAATTTCTTTGTAATTTTGTTCATCAAAGCTAATGTTCAATTTAATATTTTAAATGTGGTCATCGTGGTTGAGCTGTGAGAGAGCTCAGCCTGGTTGCTGGAGGTTTGCGGATCTGGTCGAAGCCCTGGAAAGGGGACCTTGGCAAAGTCCCCGCCAGGACTGCCAGCCAGGGTAGCGTGAGAGGCTACCATGCTCCTTCAGCGGCTATGGGATGTATTCTGGCTAATTCTGGACAATCTTTCGGCCCCGACGATGATCGGAGGTTTCCTAGGTCGAATCCCTGGGCTGGTGCCTCCCTTTACCAGATTTCTTCTTCTCTAAAAATATCTGGTAATGTTCAAAATTGAGCCGGTTCAGCCATACAAGCATTAATTGCTTCAGCTAACGTAAGGCTCGTCAAAATAAAAAAAATAAAAAAATAAGTTATGAGGGTGAAAAACATTTAAACTTCCTACTATATTCGTTTAAGCTTTAAACAATTGCTGTGTACGGGGGTCATTGGCTGACGCTGACACACGATGTCCCAAATTGGACAGTCCTAGAATAATATTGCAATTTGTCTTGAAACGTCACATTCTTCTATGAAGTGAAGTAAGTTGTTTCCACTTTTTTTCTTTTTTCTTTTTTATTTCCGACGAAATGTTAACATTATTTTTACATGGAAAATATACACAAATTCCTCATTGAACCCCAGCCAAATTCCTTACTTTCATAATTTTGGATTTAGCCTTCACAATCCAGTAGGTCCTTTTCCTATCCTCACTGTAAAAATCGACTTACATGTCTTTCCCGTTAGTAGACATGTGAAATACACCAAGGCAGTGTTGTGATGTTCTTTGCTGTTCCACTGTTCGTAAAAATGGACCGATTCCCAACCCGGTACTTCTAAAAACTAAACGGTTTCTCACCCATGGCTCTACGAATTATTTCACGTTATTACCAATTGAGGACGTGTGATATCCCAAATTCTCAACCCGTTGCTTCCCAATCAGATTCCCAACCCGGTACTTCTAGACACTAAACGGTTTCACAGTCTTCTGCTCTTCGAATTATTTCGCATTATTTTCAGTTGAGGACGTGTAATATCACCAATTTCCAACCCGTTACTTCACTACCTGGTACTTCTAGACACTAAACGGTTTCTCAATCTTCTGCTCTACAAATTATTTCGCGTTAGTATCAGTTGAGGACGTGTGATATCACCAATCCCCAACCCGATACTTCCCTACCCGGTACTTCTAGAAACTAAACAGTTTCTCAATCTTCTGCTCTGCGAATTATTTCACGTTATTAACAGTTGAAGACGTGTGATATCACCAATTCCCAATCCGATACTTCTCTACCCGGTACTTCCAGACACTAAACGGTTTCTCAATCTTCTGCTCTACGAATTATTTCGCGTTATTATCAGTTGAGGACGTGTGATGTCACCTATTCCCAACCCAGTGCTTCGCTACCCAGTACTTCTAGACACTAAATGGTTTCTCAATCTTCTGCTC
>JAHWFP010107914.1:16702-26729 GCA_023313725.1 Lithobius niger
GCTACCCAGTACTTCTAGACACTAAATGGTTTCTCAATCTTCTGCTCTACGAATTATGTCGCGTTATTATCAGTTGAGGACGTGTGATATCACCAATTCCCAACCCGATACTTCCCGACCCGGTACTTCTAGACACTAAACAGTTTCTCAATGTTTTGCTCTACGAATTATTTCGCTTTATTATCAGTTGAGGACGTGTGATATCACCAATTCCCAACCCGGTGCTTTGCTACCTAATACTTCTAGACACTAAATGGGCCCCTGTGGGCTGGGGGTAGAATAAGCCCACCGTACCCCTGCGTGTCGTAGGAGGCGACTAAAAGGGAACCCAAGATCACGGTTTGCTAGTGTGCCAAGGGTCTGCGTGGCGGAGGGTTTTTAGTCCGTCTTGAACACTAGCAACCTCAACACTACGGTTTGCGAGTGCGCCTACGGTGTGTATGGCGGGCAGGTTTAACACCCGTCGGAAGCACTAGTCCGAAAGAGGTGAAGGGACATCCAGACAAACCGGGCCCGGGGTGGCTGCTTAGAGGATGTTTGGCGGTTTGAATCCCCTTTTGGGTTTGATTCCGATTTGCCCATTCTGGCCACTGGGCTTTTCATCCTCATCCCCCAGCATGTTGGCCGTGTGCTGCAACCTAGTAATCCGTGGAGGCGGAGATCCTGGCTTTCGGGCTTTGGCTCCTTATTCCGGAGGACGGGTGGCCTGGGCGAGCCGGCCTAAGGTCAATCGGCTATGACTTTTCGGGTCCTGTCGTTGTGGGGAGGCGGCTTGTGCTGTATCCATCTGCATCACGGACCCGAACTGTTTGGGTTATCGAGGGAGGTGGTGTGTACGGCTTCCTTGGTGGCCTCGCCTCTTGGCATGCTTAGGCTGCCACCTCACCGAGATAGACGGCGGTGTTAGCTTCCTGGTGCAGGGCCCTGGATATGCGGCTTCCGGCCCTGCATCACCCGAGTGGCGCGCGGGGTTTTTCTTTTCTGGGGGGCGCACCGCCGCGACTTCTTTTTGCTCTCCATGGCAACTTCTTCTCCCCCCTCCCCCGCAAAAATTTCTTACCCCTAAAATTCTTCCCCTCCTCGCCGCACTAGCAAGCGCCAGAGGAGGGAACCTGAGATGGTTGGGCCTGGTGCCCAGTTACCGGACATTAGTAAGAGTCGGGACCAAGTCCCGAAGTTCTTGGTGGTGACAGGCGAGGGCCGAGATGTTACACAACTCGGTCCGTTCGCTGTCCACAAGGCACTCAAAGGGATCTGTGGTTCCGATCCAAAGAGTGTCTCTCGGCTCCGTGCTGGGGGATACCTTGTGGAGGTTGCGGATGGGGCTCAGGCAAAGAGGCTTTTGAAGGCGGGTGCACTGGGGTTATGCCCGGTGCGTGTGGAGCCGCATCGTACCTTAAACAGCAGCAAGGGGGTCGTGACGTGCTTTGATTTGAGGGGTCTCAGCGATGATATCATCCTGGACGAACTCAAGTCACAAGGCGTTACGGCTGTGAAGCGTTTGACGCGGAAAGGTGAGAATGGTGCCCAGCCAACTGACACCTTTTTCCTGACCTTTGATACGCCAGTTGCACCGCAGCACATTACAAAGTTATCGGACCCATGCGGAAGAGCTGCGACTGCTTCTGTCGCATTGGCGACCTCTGTGCTGCTGCCTTCAGGAAACTTGCTTTAAGGCGTCGGATAATCCGGTTGTTAGGGGTTACTCTGTCTACCGTCTGGATGCAGACCCTGTGCCACGTGCACATGGTGGTGTTGCAGTGCTGGTTCAACAGTCAACACTCTCAGCCGCATGCCATTGTGCCTCTGCACACTAGATTTCAGGCGGTAGCAGTTCGAGTTTCTTTCCAATTGGATATTACTGTCTGTTCGCTGTATTTGCCACCGGATGAGGTCTTCGGGGTTGGTGACCTGGAGGACCTGGTTCGACAGCTTCCTGCCCCGTTCCTCTTGCTGGGCGACTTTAACAGCCACCATGTCCAGTGGGGAGGACCTAATACTGACAACAAGGGAAGGATCCTTGAGGAGTGGATGCGGAAGATGACAGGCTCCACGGTAAACGATGGAGCCATGACACACTGTAACTTGGCAACGGGCAATTGGTCAGCGGTGGACTTAGCCTTTTGCTCGCTGGCTATCCCAGTTCACTTCACTTGGGCTGTCACTGCCGATCTGCATGGAAGCGATCACCTCCCCATTGTGTTGTCCACAACACAAGGGGGTTCTGTGGCTTCCAGGCCAGCCCGGTGGGCGCTTAAGCGTGCTGAATGGTCAGCCTTTGCTGAGGCTGCTGTGTTTCAGCGTGCGGTTGAGGACTTTTCTGATGTGGATGAACTTTCCACTCATTTCACTGATGTGGTCCTTGCTGCTGCTCATGCTACTATCCCGCGTACGTCCACACAGCCGCGGCAGGTTCCTGTTCCGTGGTGGACGCCTGCTTGCGGGCAGGCCATTCAGGCCCGCCGGCGAGCGTTGCGTGCATTCACGGTCAGCCCGACTACTGGCAACTTTGTGGCGTTTAAGCGTTGTCGTGCCCGTGCCAGGTATGTCATCCGTGAGGCTAGACGTGCTTCGTGGGCAGCTTATGTTTCGTCGATCACGCGCTCCACGCCTTCTCAGCAGGTGTGGCGGAAGGTGCGCCAGATCTCGGGGAGGAGCGTGCCTTCCCCGGTTTCACAGCTGAAGGTCGCAAATACCGTGATCTCTTCTGTGCCAGATATCGCCAATTGTCTTGCGTCTGCATTTGCGCGGGTCTCGAGTGATGACCATTATGATCCTGGTTTCCTCGGGATTAAGCGTAGAGAAGAGGCTCGCTTTCTTGACTTTCGCTCTGATGGGCTAGAGGAGTACAATTTACCATTTACCTGGCAGGAATTTGTTTCAGCTTTGTCCAAGTCGCATGACTCCGCCCCGGGGCCTGATGATGTTCACTATCAACTGTTGAAACATCTGACCCTTGCCTCCCAGCAGTTCTTGCTGGGGATGTTCAACCGTGTGTGGGCAGAGGGCTCTATTCCAGCAGTGTGGAAGACTGCAGTGGTCATCCCGATTGTAAAACCGGGCAAAGACCCTACTTCTCCTTCCAGTTATCGCCCAATCGCTCTGACTAGCTGTGTCTGTAAACTTATGGAACGGATGGTCAGTGAGCGGTTGGTGTGGGTGTTGGAATCACGGGGATTCTTATCTGTGTCCCAGTGTGGCTTTCGACGGTTTCGGTCAACTATCGATCATCTAGTTGCCCTTGAATCAGATGTGAGGGAGGCTTTTCGCCTGCGTCATCATCTGGTTCAGGTTTTCTTTGACTTGGAGAAGGCGTATGATACGACGTGGCGTTATGGGATTCTCCGTAATCTCTATAACTATGGCTTGAGGGGGCAGATGCCACTGTTGCTTTCTGCTTACCTCTCAGGCCGTTCTTTTCGCGTTCGTGTCAGGGCGACTCTTTCCCGCCCGTTTGTCTTGGAGAATGGGGTGCCTCAGGGAGGTGTTCTTAGTGTCGTCTTGTTTGCTATAGGGATCAACCCCATTGCTCAGCAAGCTGCTGTTCCCCAGTCATTGTTTGTCGATGACTTCGGCCTGCTACAGCTGGCAATTAACAAAGTCCAGACCTGGGCGGTAAGTAATGGTTTCCGGTTTTCTCCGGACAAGACTGTGTGCATCCACTTTTGCCGCCAACGAACACTGCACCCGGATCCTTGCCTGTACTTGGGACAGGCACAAATTCCTGTTGTCCCACAGGCACGTTTCCTGGGTCTGGTGTTCGATTCCAGGTTGTCTTGGCTTCCACACTTACGTCAGCTTAAAGACAAGGCTTTGCGGGCGCTTAACATCTTGCGGGTCCTGTCGGGCACTTCATGGGGTGCCGATCGCGCTGCCATGTTGCGCCTCTACCGTGCCCTTGTCCGCAGCAAACTTGATTATGCGTGTATGGTCTATGATTCGGCTAGTGACTCCACTCTCCGGATGTTGGACACTGTGCATCACAGTGGCCTGCGTGTGGCGACTGGGGCTTTTCGAACTTCTCCAGTGGTCAGCCTCTATGCTGAGGCCTCAGAGCCACCTTTGGCCATTCGTCGGCGACAGCTTGCCACTCAGTATGCTGTGCGTTTGTGTGCTGTGCAATCCAGTCCTGCTTGGTCCATGGTTTTTGGGCCAGACTTGCGGGTCGGTAGACGCAGGGTGGGTAAGGGTGATTTCCGCGATAGGCTCCAGCAGTCCTGTCAGGAGATAGCCTTTGAAATGCCCTGCGTCTTGAGGCTTGGGAGTATGCCAGTTGCCCCTTGGCTTGTCCCAGGTGGCAGTTTCATTTTAGCTCTGGCGTCCCTCCCGAAGGGTTCTACTCTACCAGCAAGGTACTTACAGGAGTTCCGGCGGCTGAGTTCTCAGTACGCCGGTTATCTGCGCCTGTTTACTGATGGGTCGAAGTCCGACGTTGGCGTGGCATGTGCTTGTGTGTGTAAGGGTGTAACGGTTGCCCATCACCTTCCATCAGGCTATTCTGTGTTCTCTGCAGAGCTTTTGGCTCTTGGTTTGGCGGTGGAATGGATCCTTGACCTTCAGGGCACGCATTTCATTGTCTTTAGTGATTCCATGAGTGCCCTAGAGTCCTTGGCGAATTACAATCCTCGGAACCCCTTGACACAACGTGTCCAAGCTTGGCTTTCCCGCTTGCCTGGCCAGCGGAAAACCGTGCTTTTCTGCTGGATCCCGGGCCATGTTGGGATAGCAATGAACTAGCTGATTCTGCTGCGAAAGGGGCCCTTTCTGGCCCTCTTGGTAGGGATCTCAGCCTAGTTCCCTCAGATGCCTTTCCAACTCTGCATCTGAGGTTACACGCTTTTTGGCAAACCTTGTGGGACGGACAGGACGGTAATAAGTTACGGGCCATTAAAGGCACTGTCGAGGAGTGGCACTCGGCGTGTCGCCGCAGTCGCCGTGAGGAGGTTGTGTTGGCCCGTTTGCGGATTGGTCACACCCGACTTACTCACTGTTTCCTTTTGCGGGGGGTTGACCCTCCTGAATGTTCTTGGTGTCGACGGCCACTTACGGTCCGGCACTTACTTGTTGATTGTCGCCATCTTGATGGTGTTCGTCGTCGGTTCCATCTTCCGCATGACATTGCGCGTCAGTTGGGCGATAAGTCTGTCCTCCTGTCCGGTGTTTTTCAATTTTTGCAGGAGGTACAGATGTATGACAAGATTTAGATTGGGGGTTTGAATAACATCTCTGTAATGTGTGGTGCAGTGGCAACCCGGACCACTGCACTGTGACTGAGGTTGGCGCTAATGACCAAGTTGTCGACGCGCCATTAAGCCTCAATCCCCCCCCCCCACACTAAACGGTTTCTCAATCTTCTTCTCAACGAATTATTTCGCGCTATTATCAGTTGAGGACGTGTGATATCACCAATTCCCAACCCGGTGCTTCGCTACCCAGTACTTCTAGACACTAAATGGTTTCTCAATCATCTGCTCTATGAATTATTTCGCGTTATTATCAGTTGAGGACGTGTGATATCACCAATTCCCAACCCGGTGCTTTGCTAGTTTCTCAATCTTCTGCTCTACGAATTATTTCGCGTTATTATCAATTGAGGATGTGTGATATCTCCAATTCCCAACCGGGTGCTTCGCTACCCAGTACTTCTAGACACTAAATGGTTTCTGAATCTTCTGCTCTACGAATTATTTCGCGTTATTATCAGTTGAGGAAGTGTGATATCACCAATTTCCAACCCGATACTTTTCGACCCGGTACTTCTAGACACTAAACGGTTTCTCAATCTTCTTCTCAACAAATTATTTCGCGCTATTATCAGTTGAGGACGTGTGATATCACCAATTCCCAACCCGGTGCTTCGCTACCCAGTACTTCTAGACACTAAATGGTTTCTCAATCTTCTGCTCTACGAATTATTTCGCATTATTATCAGTTGAGTACGTGTGATATCACCACTTCCCAACCCGGTACTTCGCTACCCAGTACTTCTAGACACTAAACGGTTTCTCAATCTTCTGCTCTACGAATTTTTTCGCGTTATTATCAGTTGACTAGTTGAGGACTGTGATATTACAAATTCGGTGAGTTTGGCCTGGAAGTCGGTGCAATTTATGAGCAATTCGAAAGGGTAGATCGTTTGCGCGATTCAAAACGTCCGTTTTAGTATAAGTAGGACAGGTAAAATGACGTCTTTGATACAATGGTAAATTGAAAAAATATTTCGTGACGTAGTAGGTATACGATTATAAGACAAAAAATATTCATGTGTTCCAAATAAAAACTTTTTTATTATTATTATGGGCCTTTTATCTTTCATTTTCCGTTTGTGAAACGACACTTTAGTAAAACCAGGAAAAAGGAAATGCGGAGCGGCAAAAAAAATAATAAAAAAATTGCTATTTATTTTTCAAAGCTTTTTTTTTTGGCCCTCTCTACCTTGAAATAATACGCTGTTTTAAATAAAAATTAAAACGATAGAAGACGAAAAATAAAAATGTCGTCATTGATATAAAGGGGGATGGGAGGGTGCGGGGTGCGGACTTCTTTTGGTTCGAAGAATAGTTTTCAGCATGGTGGTAAGCAGTCACAATCTTCTACAGTCGAGAGTACATTATTGAGCTCCCAGAAAGTGTGGTAAGCTTCTCTCGCAGACTTTGAAGACTTACAGGTGGGCAGTTCCTGAACTGCCCACCTGTATGTTGATGATTTTTTTCCACCGAGTAAACACCATCTTTCATAGGGCCTCTACGTAGATATTGCCTGTCAGTGGGACTTCATATAAATTCAGCTGGGGAAACGGGTTCACAGATAAAGAAGATTGAAAAAGTATAAATAAAAAAATTATGAAATAAAAAGGAGGAAAAATGCATAGCATTAGTTAGAAATTTTCAAGATGTAAACGATGTTAGAAAATACTAATTTTGCATATTTTCCTTCTTGGGCATACGTTACACAGATGTCTGGAAACTTAGAAGCTTAGAAATATGAAAGCTTGTGGAAGCTAAAAAATGTGGAAGCTTAACAATATTTTGGGTACATTCTATTTACGGAAAAACACAAGCCAGAACATGATAATATTTGCAAGGTGAGAAAGAAATGCTTTGAAGATTGGCGGTTGAAGGTTCAAGGTTGCTCCATAACGGTAGATAGTGTGTTTATCACTTCCAAAATGCAATGCATCAACTTACTAACCAGTTTCACAGTCTCCTTTTTAATGAATTAGTGGTACGCCGCTTTGTTAGTTCCGACGAGACTGTCAGCATTGTTTCAAACATGGAAAATATACACAGGCCCAAGGTTGACCCTAGCCAACCGCCAACGTCACTAAGAAGAGCTATCAAAGAATAAGACCGTGTCTTCATGTAGATTTCAACTACATTGCGATTCGGCCCGTAACTAAACGATAGATATGTATGTATTTCGGCCGATACTCTGGTTTCGAAGAATAGTTTTCGGCATGGTGGTGGGCAGTCACAATCTTCTACACTCGAGAGTAAATTATTGATCTCCCAGAAAGTGCGGTACGCTTCTTTAGCAGACTTTGAAGACTTACATGTGGGCAGTTCCGGAACTGGCATGTAGGGAAGCCTACCAAAAGAAATGAGTCGATTTTATTAACATTTCAGACACCAGAAATTAACAAGGTTTTCTAGAAGAAAATAAAGTCATTATGAATTTAAATTATGGCTAGAGCATAAAAACAGGTTGACCCCATTTAGTCACCCAAGTTATCTTGAAGCAGGGTTCACAAAAATTAAAGAATTTAAACAGCGGATGGCTCTGGACACTATAGAATAGTGACGGAATAGTGACGGAAAAGTTTCCTTGTAATTAAATTCTGTACTAATCAGAGGATAATTTTATTGCTGATTGAAATGATAAATAATAATGGATGCTAATTTTTGGTTACTATTTGATAAATGATAAAAGTGATACTTCTCGTCTGCAAAGATGGTTAAAACGATACAAACATCGAGTACTTACCTACATTGAAGTCTCTTCTGTAATTTTTTAACAATGCATTCCGATACACAAGCCGTGTTATTTTGTTCAGATGTACAATCTTCATACGTTTTATCAATTCGTATTTCCTAATGACATAAAAAATCAATGACATACTTTTATGAAGATGGCTTAACATTCTTAAACTTTAAACACTGTAATGATTGTAAGAGTTAACAGTTCCTAAAGCACGTAAAAAAAACTACAAAGCCAAGGAAAACCGTCACTTTTCGGGTCAACTTTAGGCATGTTCAAAATATCAAGCAATGAAGATGGCGACGACAATGCGCCAATGGGCGGACATGTTCGGCATTTAAATTAGAAACAGTGCCAATTAGACTGTAAATAGATTGTAGAACGTTTTCTCAGAATTAATTGCGAAACCTACAGTCCATCTACAACAAGTGCAGAACTTTCCCTGTAAAGCTTCAACTGTTAGCTATTTTCCAAAATTAAACTTACACTTCTATCAGCTAATGTGAGGGATCCTAGTTAGTGTTAAATCCAACCTGCAATACTTCTGTCTTCCAATGCTGCGGCGATCACAAAACATTCAAATTATGGTTGGCACTCGTTTTCAATAATTAATCTCGAAGCCAGATTTTTTAGTACCTGGTGCAGAACTTGCATTTAAAAGATGACGTTGTCTATTATCAGCATAATAATTAGTAGATTTTTTGACACTAAATCAAGGTTCTTGAAAACCGTGAAATTTTAAAAACACACAAGACACTATTATTCCAATAATGCAATAAATAATTTGAAAACCTTCCTCCTCCCCAGTCTTCTTTTTAAAGGCTGGTGAAACAAATTTCTTTTGTAAGTGCTCTGAAGTTTGTCTGTTACTGAGTTCTACAAATCAAATTTTTTAAGTTAGTATAGTTTAGCAAACCTTTCCGACATGACTCAGTTTTATATCATTAGTTGAAACGTATGTAAACGATGGAAATGCGTTTATTTCCAATGCAAAATTACCCCTGTTTCTCCCGAGATAACCTTAGCATATGAAGAGGACGTTAATTCGGCTATTTCCCTTTTTTCATTCACTTAAACATATGTAAATGTTTCAAATGTTATGCGCAGGATGCCCGAAAGTACGGAGAAGGTTGTCCTATTAAGGTTAAAACTTGGTAAAAAAAATAAACCTTGAAATCCAGTAGAGTTTCTGCGGTTTTTTTTTATTTTGTAGTCCGGCAGAAGTTAGGGTTGACTTAAAATTGTTGGCTATAGTTTGGTTTTGGTTGATTTTGGGTCTTGGGATCATACAAATTGAAAAACAGTCGAGTGACACCATGACACCCTTGAGCATTAAAGATGCCGCGATTCTTACTCAACTTTTGCTTTTTTGGCCTATTATGCAAGAGCCGTTAGTGATGTATAGAAAAAAGATTGAGGTAAAAGTTGTTTTCAATAATGGAATGAAGGTCCCATATCTTATTGTTTCATTCATAAATAGTTTTTGAGAAACAAAACTGTCATTTGGACCAACTTCGACATTTTAGCTCATTTAATGTATAGGCTACAAATGTCTCCATTTATTTCATGAACGTAGTCCTGCACTTGTCCACGTTAGTTCTACACGTCTGGTAAGAAGCTGAACATCTCATCCAAGACAAGGCACTCGACCATCTCTTGCGCGCGACGAGCAGTCAATTCAGCCATCATTGTTAATGCTGCCAATTCGTCGTGGGCATTACGCATGAATTCTTCCAGAGCAAGATTCTTCCTACTGAGCTAACTCCTCTTCTCTTTGCCCTCTTTAATCTTCTAGCTTTTCCTGACGACGAATTTCGTCTCCTACTGAGCTAACTCCTCTTCTCTTTGCCGTGTTTAATCTTCTCGCTTTTCCTGACAATGAATTTCTTCTCCGGCTGAGCTAACTCCTCTTATCTTTGCCGTCTTTGATCTTCCAGCTTTTATATTTTCCTGACGATGAATTTCTTTTCCTGCTGAGCTACTCCTCTTTCGTCTCTTTGCGTTCTTTAATCTTCTAGCTTTTCCTGATGACGAATTTCTTCTCCTGCTG
>JAHWFP010107917.1:0-11715 GCA_023313725.1 Lithobius niger
ATTCGTTTTCCATTCCTCATTTCTTTCAGTTGTACATGCAGCCCGCCTCCTCCCGCTCCCTTCGTGCTTTGAAACTAGAAATGTCCCGTTGGTCAGTGTGTTTTTGACCTCCCCCTTTTGACGGGACCTGAAAAATCGCCTCACCGGCGATAAATAAGTGCTGGTCCCGTAGGGTAATTTTTGCCCTCATTTCGTGGCCTTTGGGTCACTTTTGTTCTTTAATATGGGATCTTATGAACTCTTTCGTCAAATTTTGGACCTTCGAAATTAACAAGTTTAAAATTTTTAACAATTTTCATTTGAAAAATGTAGTTGTTTCTGCATTCATACAAATTCAAATTTAGTGGCGATAGGTTAACAGAAAAAGGACAACAGTAAATCAAACAGCTAATTCAATTTTTCCAACTCGGTTTTTGATTTTGCTTACTGTACCCGATTTTCATGAATTACAGCTTTAGTTCACGTTACTGTTTTAACTAAAACCAAGGCACTGATGGACTAGCAGACGAACTATTAAGTAACTCTGCGTTAATTTTTTAGATTTATTTGATATCACAACTTTAGACGGCGATAACTTGGCAGAAGTCCTTACGCAGAGTTTGTTTTATGCAGAGTTTGTTGATATTTCTGCTTTACCTAAGAAACGTTTTAAATCCTGGCAGTTATGTTGTGTTTTGGTATATTGATATGACGGTAATTTTCTACCCTCCTAAAATACCAGTTACGAGTTGCTCTACGCTAAAACCCCTTCTGAGCGGCACTGTCTAACAGAAAAAGAACTATAGGAAGTAAAATAGCAACTCAGTTTTTAGTTTTGCCAACTGTGTAAGATTTTCACGAAGTTAATTGTTATCACGACTTCAAACTCGGTGGGGATACAGTTTTGTCCATTTTTTGTTTTTATTTTCTACATTATCTGTGATACTTGTAAGTAATGGTGGTGACATTTTAGCAAACAAAACGGCCAAGTCAATTTTCAATTTCGCAACTACGCAAATTTTCGCGGAGCTTCTTTTCCCCCACTCCTTACAGCCTAGCGATGCAGGGAAACAACCAGAAATGATCAGGGGCAGCGTTTCAGTTACTCCCAAGCTACATAGAAGTGTTGCGAAAACAGACGGGAAAAAAATGTATTGTAAACTTTACATTCAAACTGACGAAATTATGATTATAATTAACCAGTGCTCGTGGAAACTGGAATTTGCAGTGAAAATTTGTCCGATTTTGCCAACTCGACAATTCGAATTTGCCAACTGCGTTTCTTGGATGGTTGGGGGGGGGGCAGTTCCCCCATCCCCCATCGCTTCGCTCCCCCCCCCCCCATACTGCTCCACTGGCGTGAATAACCGGGGTGGGGGAGCTAGCCGGGGGGGGGGGCTACAAATCTTTGGAAATCTATCTATTCGCTATTATCTGCGAAACTTTTTTTTTAAGGAAGCCATACATTACGTAAAGCAAGAAAAATAATCGTACTGTCCAGGTAAAGTGGTCACACGTTTTCTAGCAAGCAGAGGTGTAAACTTTGCCCCTACCCAGAGAAAATATTTATGTAAGCCACTAAACATTTCTAGTTTCAAAGCACGAAGGGGGCGGGAGGAGGCGGGCTGCATGTACAACTGAAAGTTAAAAGAAATGAGGAATGGAAAACGAATGAATGGTCGGGGGGGCGGGGGGGCCAGAAGAGAAAGTTTATTTTTATCGTAGCCATGAAAAAATGCGGAGGGATGCGTTGATGGCACAGACATTTTTGGGTTAGAGGCAAAACTTTCGGACACGGGGGGGGGGGGGGGGGGCAAAACCTGTGAAATTTGTAACCAAACGGGCAGTAAAGGAAAGAAAAAAATGGCTTATGGGCTATAAATATCTGGCTATCAGTTATTTAATGCAAAACGGAAACGGGAAAATGTAATCAGTCGTCTCCCTCGGTAACGAAGGGGGGGGGTGGAGGGGGAGGGAGGGAATAATGAAAACAAACACCTTTAACTATTTTTTTGGGGGTCAAAACGGGGGAAAAATACTTATGTTAAGCCCTGGAATAAGCAACGATAAGTTCTGGAAAACAATTGTGTAATTGTGTGTTAGCAAAACAGTCTTAATGTTTTACACGATTAAAAAAAATCGTTGGCTTCGCAGTGCTTTGCACTTCTGCAAACAGCGCAAACAAGTGAGTAGTTTTGATATGATTACGAATTAACAACTTTATTCAGAAAACATAATACTGTAATAAAGAACATACTGCAATGCGGTTATCAAATCATCACTGAAAAAACGAAGCATATTTTTTAAGCTAGAACAACGGGCAGTAAGGGACCCAAAATTCCGATTGTTTCTTTTTATGTTTGTGTATAACACAACTGCTAATAAATCCGTACAGTTTAAACTGAATTGTCAAAAATAATAAACAACAACCAGAGGCATCGAACGATGTTGGAGTACATGTTGAGACAACGGTTCACGCTTATATCTTGGATAACTACTCTCCACGCTTATATCTACTGCGCTAGAACCTGCAAGCAGCCGTCTGGATTAGCCTTTATGTTCCCCGGTTCATTTTCAGTCCTATAATTGTCAATTGGATTTCGGTACCTTAATACACTGGAATACAATTTTTACGTAGGGAGCGGTCCGGCATACGTTTCATAATGAGTATTCAGTAATT
This sequence comes from Lithobius niger, assembly GCA_023313725.1. Lineage (NCBI taxonomy): Eukaryota > Metazoa > Arthropoda > Chilopoda > Lithobiomorpha > Lithobiidae > Lithobius > Lithobius niger. Next base: position 2,660 of record JAHWFP010107917.1, read on the forward strand.
TCTTAGTTCAGATTTGCGTCGATTCATTGGATCGAGAACCGCGGCCATGTTGGAGCCACAGATCACAGAACTACGTGACGTCAGCAGTTTGTGTGCAAGTCCACTGGTCACGTGCTTCCTTGCAGCGCTTTGATTGGTTGTTCGGGCTATTTTGACGGTAATGGTGAATATGACGTCACGCCATGGTGCAATGAATGCAATACTACCGGAAATCCGGAATGAACCATCTTCTCTACTCGTTCCATCTTTGGGTTGGCTGTACGTAATGGCGCCGTTTACGAAGGGGAATGAATGTTCGACGACAGCATTGTGTTGGATCTACACGATTCAATCATTTCAACAGCCAAGGATGGTGTGACACGACACGTGTGGATATTACTTGGTAAGTATAGTGTTTTTCATTACGGCAGGCTACATTGTTTTCCGTTGCACGCACGAGGCTTTTTAAATTGCGGCACAGGGTGGGCGTGTGCGTAGCCCTTTAGATTACGGTAGTGAAAAGGTGAGTCATATTCACTCGGGCTAACACAACTGCCGAGTTTAGTGCTTACAGTTTGGTCCGTAGAACGTTCATACTTTCTTCTGTGACAATTTGTACCCCATATGAAAAGGTGTCGTAGCGCAAATTTGTTTCTGTTGGCGTAGATTGTGAAGATATGATGTGCGTCATCGTTGTTATAAAAATGGGAACATGGGAAGAATAAGTGTCTCTCGTCCGATTTTTTTTTTTTTTTTTTTAATGGACTAAGAATTACGTGCTTAATAATGTTTTCCTCTTTCATTTTTGGGGCAAACGCACCGTTTGGCCGTGATTTAAGTCCAAAGTTAGCACTACGGGAGGTAGGCTGTGACGCCATCTTGTTGCCGGCAGGCTGGCTCGCGGCACACGGCGCCGCGCAGGAAAGCATCAACTGGGCTAAAGTCCGTCAAGTGAAACCCCAAACCCCAACCAGTTCATTACAAGTGAAACGCCAAACAGAAGCCGGTACCTATAACCTAACCTAACGACAACAACAACAAAACAAAACTAAACTGACAATAACACGCCACTAATCTGAACTGTTTACGGGAAAAAGATGTCAGCTGGGAACATGGAACTCTTGTATGTCCGTCAGTGCTAGAGTGCGACTTTCATTAATTTCTGACGGCCAAACTAAACCTTTGCCCCAAAAATGGTATGGGAAAATGTTGTTCAGCTGATCATTTTACGTAATTCTAGCGCAACATGAAATTGATCGGTGAGGAGACACCTATTCTTCCCATAAGACTCTCCCATATTGGCCAAAATGGACTTTCTACTTGCTTTGAAAAATACATTAACCAATTATTAGCATTCTCCTTCTCCTAATGCTGTTTCAACTAGTGATAAAACAAGTTCTTCCGGTCCGCCTTCATTGCATATATAGTCGAAGCAGAGCGACAGAGCTCACCTTTTCTTCTCTAGCGCCACGCTGTTCACTCCAGAAAAGACGCTGTGCTTAACGTCCGCTCCAGCACTATATCCGTATCCTCCTCCGCATCCGCCTAGAGGATGCCACGAGCAAAGGGGACGCCGAGGAATCCCCGCCTTCCTCGTTCATCCGCTTAGCCTGTTCCTCCATCCTTCGAGAACGCTGAGGTCCTCGAAATCACCACAGGACAGGATATGTTGGAGCCTCCGCCTCCCAATCCGCTTTTGTCGGAATCCTTTCCTCCGCACTATAATACGGCTGCCACTTCTCCTATCCCGTGCGGACAGCCTCCGCCAGCTTCGGACCTACGATCCTTATCCTCCGAACTTGCTCGCACTAAGGAGCGTTACGCCCGCTTGAAGCTGCAAATCAAGGTACGGAAAGCGGCATCTAAACACACCTCGTGCGCCTCCGCTCTGCCACTGGACCTCTCTTCTCGATCCTCTCATACCTCCAGACGGACGGAAGACCCGCTTACCCCTTCGCAAGTCCAGTCCCTCATGGATATTTCACTGCGGACTTTCAAGCGGAAACAGCCCGACTACACCTCGGATTGGTTGGCTTCTCTCCCCAAACATCACTGTTCACGGGAATCCGCCGGTCCATCCTCTGCTGACACTCCGCCTCGTCCGCCGCCACCACCATCTCCACCACCGTCCACCCCGCCGGATGGTCAGGATCCGTATTACTCACCAGACCCTTCGGACTTCGGCCTACCAAAGCCGCCGTTTCCCGACGATCCAGATCCTTCCGAGATTCAGTTACCTGACTTGCTGCGGACAGTGGAGGAAATTATCCACGATTGCTTTTTGTATAAGCCTTCCGCATCCGTCACGGATGCAGTCAAAAATAGGGGACTGGCCACGGGTTATGGTTTTGGCCTTCGCGACCAACCATCCCTTCAACCGCCTCTCCTTGGACAATCCACAACGTTACTCACTACCTTTCTTCGGAACGGTGGGATCCTTTTAGGTAATGGGTCCCCTCTGGAATTGGACAAGGACCATCCTCCACCACGTCCAGGCCGAGAAAATTACTTCTTTTGTCCATTGGGGATGGCACCGGCAATCCTCGCAACTTTGATACCTATCCTCAATCCGAGTTTTTAACAGCGGATACAAAGTTGGATTTCAGATACTCCTTTTACCACCCTCTACGAGCTTCAGTTCCAGTCTTTGTTCTACAGGATAACGACCGTATCCTCCGCCTTGGTCTTCGCGCTGCTTCCCAAGCAGATGTTCTTTGCACAGCCGCCAACGCGATATGCGAACGACTCTATTCTGATCCGCCTGAGGATACCCGTCAGCTCACTTTCCTCATTAATCAAGTCTTTCGCAAAGGATGCTTTGCCACCTACCATGCACTTAACTGGTTCACCAGGGCCCTTTTCAATTCCAACTTTCCGCTTTGGGAAGTTGCCCTGAACACTGCGCCTAACCTTCATGCATCCACCTGCCATCTCCTCTGCAATCAACCAATCCATGAGACCGACTGTCTCTTTCGGGGTCTCATCCCAAAGGTAGCACCACACTTGGACATATCAAGGAAGCCACGCTTTGCTTAGTCTTGGAGCTCTAATCGCCCCTCCTCCGCTCATCCCAAAACGGACGCTCCACTAGGACCGTCTCGTGACGTCAAGACTGCTGATCGTCCGCCGCCTCCTGCTCCTCGGTTCGCTTCGCCCTTTCCATACAAACCCCAGGGCCGCGGGCAAGGACGCACCCTGGGCCGTTCATCCTCCGATTCCGGACGACATTCTAAACGTCGCACCCCTAGATCCTATTGACACTCATCCTCCCCCACAAGCTGTAGGGGGTCTTCTTCGGTTCTATGCTAAAGCTTGGCATGCGCTTACCGTCGACCCCATACTTCGTACGATCGTGACCGACGGCTTCAAACCACGGTTCTTTGTTCCTCCCCCAACAGGCGATCCGCCGTGGGATCGTCAGTCCTCTCCTTCCAGACCTTTGCATTTAGAAATACTATCCCTTCTTCAAAAAGACGCTATCCGCGTAGTCCCTCCCCCGTTCTCACCGGGATTTTACAGCGACATTTGTTTTTGCGACAAAAAAAAAACGGTGGGACTCGACTGATATTCAATCTCAAGCCTCTCAACCAATTCATAGACAATCCGCACTTCTAGATGGAGACCGTATCCTCTATCCGCGAATCCCTTCGTCCTCACGATTGGACTGTGTCACTAGACCTGGCCGACACCTACCTACACATTCCCCTACATGCAACTGTCTGCCACCTATTTCGTTTCGTCCTCGACAACACTGTATACGAATACCTGTGTCTACCGTTCGGACTCAACGCAGCCCCGAGTATCTTCACTTGTGTCCTCCGTCCGTTCTTGGCGCATCTCCACCAGCAAGGTATCCGCTTCCACACCTTCCTCGACGACTGTCTCCTCCCTCATCAATCCCCCTCCGGCTTGCTGAAACACCTCCACACCGCCGTGTTACTTTTTCACCGGCTGGGCTTCGGTATCAACCTCCCAAAATCCCATCTTGTACTAGCTCAACACTTCATCTTCCTCGGAGTATCCTTCGACCTCACCCGAGGGACGGTGGCCCCGTCTTCCGGTCCGAAACCGGTCCCACCTGCTAACCTCTCGACAGTTCCTACGACAATCCCGACACACTTTCCAGGATCTTGCATCTGCCATTGGGACGATCGACTCCTTTGCGGATCTGGTCCCCTACGGCAGATGGATGGCTCGTCCCCTCCATCACTACCGTCTGACACACTGGGGGGGGGGGGAACTCCAGCCTTGCTCTCAAGATGTCCCCTCAGATCCGTGACTCATCCTTTCCGATCCTTTGGTGGATGGACGTCATGAACTTAACCGTGTCCGTTCCTCTTCACGAGTCGCTCCCCGATCTTCACCTATTCACGGATGCCTCTCAGCTTGGATGGGTAGCACACGTCGGCAACCTCACAGCCTCCGGTCTATGGCCGGCGGATACCAACGAGCATATCAACCTCCTGGAACTTCGCGCGGTCCTTCAGGGCCTTCGCCACTTTCAAAGCTTCCTATCCTCCAAAACTGTCCAAATCCACATCGACGATACGACAGCAGTAGCTTACCTCCGCAGAGGCGGGGGGACTCGTTCCCACTCTCTCTACCACATCACGTCCGAAATTTTCCGCCTTTGCATCCTCTCCCATATAGGCATCGACCGATACAGAAAAATACCGATCCGATCCGATACTTTCCCCTCACTCCGATCCGATACAGATACCGATACGGATTCCGATACACCGATACCAATAACGATACAAAAAAAAGTCAACAGGTCAAAAAGTCAAACTCATTCGTATCTCCGACCATAAAAAAAAACCCAGTCCACACTGCAGAAAGGGCTAATTGCAAAAAGCCGACAGTACGCACGCGTTAAATTCACTGAACCGCTGTCCCATGATGTCACTAGATACAAGCGGTGCTATGCAGGAAGTTTCTGTCAAGCTAGGCTGATTAGCCAATGTGCGCGGAAGATGGTCGTATCAGCAAAATATCTGTAAATAAACACCGATACAGATCTGATACCGATGCACGAAAAATACCGATATTATCTGTAAATACAGATACCGATATTAATATCTGTCTATCCCTACTCCCATATTCACCTCCTGCAACTCCACATTCCTGGATCCCTGAATGTTATTGCCGACTCCCTCTCTCGCAAGAAGCCTCCGATCAGCGAATGGGCACTCCATCCATCCGTATGCCACGCTCTCTTCCGCTTGTGGCATCAACCAATGATAGATCTATTCGCCACGAGGTTCAACAACAGACTTCCCCTGTTCGTCAGTCCCCTGCCGGATCCCCGAGCTTGGGCAGTGGACGCCCTCACTTTGGATTGGAACCACCTCCATGCTTACGCCTTCCCTCCACCTCGCCTTCTGCCGCTGGTCCTCCGCAAAATTGCCAACTGCTCCGGACGTTTTCTACTGAGAGCACCGAGCTGACCATCCGTAGCCTGGTTCCCTCTACTTCTATCTCTCCTCGTGGCCTCTCCATGCCAGTTACCGCCGTGGCGGAATCTTCTCTCGCAAGACCGGAAGCGATTACTCCATCCGAACCTGTCCTCGCTTCACCTTCACGGGTCGCTAAGTCTGTCGTCCGACTGCTTTGCTCAACAGGCATTCTTGAGGACGAGGCCTCCCACATTGCTTCCAGAGCCGTGTGATCCTCCACTACGAAAGTCTAAGACAGCCGCCGGAAGAAATGGTTTCATCGGTGTATCTCACAACAAGTCGATCCACTCCATCCGCCTCTACGCGACCTCCTCCGGTTCCTAACCTCCTTATTCAAGGAGGGTTTACGCAGATCCACCATCCTGGTATACCGTTCAGCACTGAATGCTGTCTTCAAAGCAGCCGGGAATACTGCCCTCCTTACGGATTATCGGATCTCCTCGCTTATCCACTCCTTTCAATTAGATCGCCCATGGACCCCCCAAGCGATTTCCAGACTGGGATCTATCCATCGTCCTCACAGCCTTGATGGCTCCCCCGTATGAGCCATTGGCTTCTGCGCGCCTCAGCCATCTTACTAGGAAAACTGTTTTCCTCGTGGCTCTCGCCGCCTATCTCCGTTGCAGCGAACTTCAAGCCCTATATGCAAAAGAACGTAACTGCTTCTTTTTACCTGACTTCCGTGGCGTCACGCTTACGCCTACTGCTTCTCTCCGAGCAAAAACCCAAAAGCCTATTGAACGTTCACATCCATTCATCATCCCGTCCGTATCCAATATCCTTCGGGATGACCAAGAACGGTCCTTATGCCCTGTTCGGGCCATCCGCTTCTATCTGAAAGCATCCTCCGATATCCGCCAAGATCGTACCCAACTGTTTCTCCCATACAGCAGCAGGAATGGAACCACTTCTGCACGGATGATTGCTTCGCGGATCAAAACCGTCGTCCTACAAGCCTACGAAGCCATAGACATCAATTGCGGCATGGAAAATATCAAAGTCACGGCACATGAGCTTCGTGCCATCTCCACGTCCTGGGCGCATTTTAGCAACATTTCCATTACCAACATTATGGAATCCGCATCTTGGCGCCATCCTACCATCTTTACGTTCCACTACCTCCGGGACATGTCTCACCATGCCGACGGTTTGTATCGTGTTGGGCCATTTATTGCCGCCCACCGGGTACTCTGACCCTTGGACGCACTGTAAACTAACCTTGCGTTACAGGGGATTCCGATCAAATGGCGCCCGCTGCCTTGACGGAGTCTGTGGGAATGCTAATAATTGGGTAATGTATTTTTCACGGCAAGTAGAAGCATCAAAATTCCAGGATACCTGGTTAATTTTTGTTTCTCTTGCCTATTGAAAAATACATTACCCGGCTTCCCTCCCTCCTCCCCTCTCATGGCCATTTGGGCAGGGTAGAGGTGTCGAAAAGGTGAGCTCTGTCGCTCCGCTTCGACCATATATGCAATGGAGGCTGCGCAGTAGCTAAGCGGACAGGAAGAACTTGTTTTATCTCTAGTTGAAACAGCATTACGAGAAGGAGAATGCTAATAATTGGGTAATGTATTTTTCAATAGGCAATAGAAACAAAAATTAACCAGGTATCCTGGAATTTTGATGTTTTTGGTAATTTTGGCCCATAACTACTGTTTATACTATAGCGCAGAAAAAAATGTGTGGGCATTTACGGCTACCTTTCTTAATCTCCAAGTGTATTTCAAATGAGATAATGTTAAAATTAAATTTAAAACCAGTCAAATCATCATTTTTGCCTTCTTTGCCGTTCCGCCCTTTGCTATACAATGTTAAACTTGAGGGCCCTTGGGGCACCTGAAAACATAACTCCAGTGACAAAATTTTTTGTGTGAGATGATGACGCCCAAGAGCAACTTTTCCACACCCTTCCAATGAGGAATACCAAAAAAAAAAAGTTTCTACAATCCACCTTACTTTACTACCCAATTTGTTTACTGCCACGTTTGTCCAGCCCCTTGCAGCCAACACACAGACTGGCTCCAGATGCGAGCGCCGTAGTGATTACGACGTTATTTCCTCTGCTCTATAAGGAACTTTGTGGTCACTTCCAGTTCGGTGTAAAGGAACCTTCTGTATTAAAAACTCTGCGAAAAGAACCATATTTGGCGTCCTAGGTTGTTTGTTATAAAGAGAGCCTACTGTTAATGATTATCATTTTTATTTTTCCTAATTTCGGTTATTTTTTTTTCCAGACCAAACTATATTGAGGCAGCAAAACGTGCAGATGTGAAAAACGTAGAATGGGTTGAAGAGTACACAAATGAGGTATGTATATGAACGTTTGTATTTGTTTATTTACTAGAAACGCACTTATACCGTAAATCGCTTATTAACAGCCCCAGGTCTCGAAATGTCCCAAAAAAGGGCTTGGCATAATTGCTACGCAAAATTAAAATTTGCGTAGTGTTGGGTTCAAGATGCAAACCGGGAAGGGAACATACACGGAGACTCGTATTTGTAGTCACAACATCACGCATGAATGTTTATATATCTAAGAGGCCTAAGCGTAAACCATAGAGGTTTAAACTAAGTTTCACCTCCTAAATATACAGTTCAACTCGCATGCCATTGCTGTCTACTCCAAAACAGTTGTGCCAATCCAGAGGCTTAGCAACAGTTGTGCCAAACCAGAGGCTTAGCAACGTCTATACAATACGACAACAATTAACCCGATGTAACAATGCTGAGACGGTAGAGCTCTGTCTCATGTAGCAATTGCGAAATTATGGTTAGCAGTTTTCATGAAGCATAATTGTTTTTCTAGGCAGACAGAAGGGAGTTTTATTTTTCCTTAATGGTTCAGTTAAAACAAGAGAATTTGATCGTCTGACGTATAAAGTGCATAATTTTTTATATCAGATTTGAAAACATACTGATGCTTTGTATTATCTAAAGAAAGCTTCAACTTCAACTTCTTTGACTGCACCTAGTGTACAAATAACTTACTTTTTCTGGGATTGGGATTAAGAGCTTTCATTTATAACTTGTAACTTGTAACAGCTTGTAACTTATGTGATTTTCTCAAAACGGTACTTCTTGCTAGGCATAGGCTGTTTTTCTCGCTCCTCGTTGGCTTCACAGTATTTTAAATTATTGTTTTATTATAAATGGGCTAAGCCTATTTCAAAAGGATTTTTTAACATAGATTTACAAAATTTCTTTTCGGTTGATGTTGCATCGCTAAGCTGCTACACAAATTTCAATTTTGTGTCGAAAATGTCTAAAATTTGGTGCAAACTGCGATGCGATACTGCTAATTTCGAGCCCTAAATAAATAGATATAAATAGACATAAATCGCTGGAAATAATATTAAGGAAAATTGAAAATAAGCCAACAGCGAAAATCGTACACTAGAAATAATGTAGTTCAGTAAGCCACCTTTATGCACTTACGTTTCGTCGGAGTGGCATGACCCGGATTCGAACCGGCTACCCAGTTCGCCCCCAGATCACTTGCATAGCGCCTTAATCGCTATGGCCACATCCTCCACTGGCATAAAGATAACTCACTGGGCCCGTTATTAAGGTCACAACCGTGACCAGGGCTCCATTCGACCGAAATTCACTCGGCCATAG